>PVJA010008663.1:43756-55159 GCA_004027025.1 Myocastor coypus
TTTTTTTTTTTTTTTTTTTTTTTTTTTTTTTTTTTTTTTTTTTTTTTTTTTTTTTTGAGAGGGTACCAGGGACTGAACTTGGGACCCTGTACTTGCCAGGGAAGTATTTATTCTACTGAGCTATCTCCCTGGCCCCTATCCACATATCTTAATTATTTTAATAGTTTCTCAAAAATGGACATTGGTAATGAACAAAAAATATGGGAAAGGATATAGCTCAGTGGCATTAGCACCTGTCTGACAACTGCAAGGTCCTGAGTTCAACTCTTAAAAGCAAAACCAAAAACAGAAAAGCAAAACCCAAGATATGAATAAAGGAGGACATGCATGAAATTTATTAAGATAGTAAGATTAATGGAATCTGTGCACCTCATATAGATAATTTAATTTTTCTTAAGTCCATTGAATGTGTATAGATACCATCTTGGATTAGAAATAGAGGAATAACATTTTTATTTCTAGAACCAATATTAAAGGCATCGTGTATGACGTAGCGTTATTTGAGAATCAACATAATTGTTAGGAGTTTATGTGTATGTATTTCTTCATAGAAAATGCAGTGGTACCTCGGTCCACGAACTTTGTTCATTCCACAATTCTGGAAAAGGCGGCCACATTCCGTGGCCAGGTAGGAAGGAGGGTCGGACTCATATTCGTCACCTAATGCAGATTCACATTCACAGACAAAGGCAGAAGTTTGTTGAATGCTTCTCTTTGCAAACCAAATTGTTCACACCTGAAAGCATTTATGAGTCTAGGTACCACTGTAGTGAAAAGCACGTCTGTGATAGTTTTTCATTGTCTTTAGCCAGAAGAACTCATAATAGCCCACAGAAACAAAGCTACATCGGGCCGGGGAGATAGCTCAGTAGAATAAGCGCTTATCTGGCAAGTGCAAGATTCCGAGTTCACTCAGCAGTACCACCTGCCTCCCCTCAAAAAGCTAAATCAGTCCTGAGGGGCATCCTCAGTCTCCACCAGTACTTAAGGAAATGGAGAACATGGGAGGAAGGCAGCTATGCTCGCCACTATACCACCAGTTCTACAAGGCACTGTACATGGCTCCAAAGTAAATCCTGAGGACATTTGACTGACCTTGGGAGATATAAAAGCTACATGTTTTGCTACACAGGTCATGCTTAAACTTGCCTTTAACCACCCAGTAAAAAAGTTTAATCACAAGGCATAAAACAGAAAGTTAGATTATAATGATGATCTGTAAAAGGCTTAAATCAGCAGTTTCTATCATTGCCAGTTCTGCCAATAGCCTACTGTGATTTTGGAACATTGGATTATGTATACAACTACTTTCTTTTAGTTCAATGAGAAAACATTTTTTGTACCAATAATGATTCAAAAAATTATAACATCTACACCCTGTGCTCCATGTAACTAACAGGAGGACAACAATACACATTGTATCAAATATTGGAAATCTACTACTAATGTGTTTTGAAACTGTTACACCGTTATACACTGTTATTTCTTATTAAAAGTAATAAAAAAAGAACACAGGAGGGACAGCCTCTACCCTACCCCACCTGCTCCACCTTAAGCCCATGACCTCTGTCTCTGTCCTCAGCTTCCAGTGCTGCATTTTTAATTACTGTACCTTAGATGATTCAAAGCCTGGCAGAATTTATAGGAGCTCATTTGTTTATGTGAGCTTTGTGGCTGCAATATTTTGAAACTGAGCTTTTTTTTTTTTTTTTTTCTGAGGGTGCATAACTGGATAGTAAAACAGGCATTGATTTCCCACGTGGAGAAAAGATAAGCTGAGGGGCACAGCATAGCATCTGGCTCACGCTGACTGCAGGAGCGCAGTGTGCACCCTCAGCGTCTCTCCCATGTGTTCTGACAGCTGTCATCGCCATTGGTTTTAAATACAATTTCCATGCAGATTCACTCAGCATTATCTAGGTTGCTTACCTTGCTCTGAGATCCCCACCTATTGCCTCAAGAACAAGAGATTTTGCAAAGGAAATGAGAAAAGAAAGAAAAAAAAGGCAGAGTAGAGGGAGCAACAAGAACTTCAGCATGGGGTGGTGGTTGGTAACTTTAAAGTGAGTCTTTGAGGACGAGCCTAGTGCAAAAGTGGCCGCTGACAGTGCCTAGGCCATCAACCAGACTTGTTGAAACAATAGTAATTTTCTTATTCTGGTTTAGAGGAGAGAAAATACTTTATAAATACTGATTTGAAAATAGCAGTGAGAGAATAATTTTCTCCATCAGGCAGTAAGACGCACATGGACTGACGGCCTGTGGTCACCTCAGAAGAAGGCACTGGAACTTCTGCTCCAGACCCTACCAGCAGCTTCAGCCCATCTTTTTTGTTTCCCCCAGTGTTTGTCAGCTTCAGTCTTTGTTGCAAAGGCCTGGTTCCATCCTCTCTCTCTCTCTCTCTCTCTCAATCTCTCTCTCTCTCTCAATCTCTCTCCTTCTATGACTCTCCTTCCCTCTTTCTTTTTCTTTTCTTTCCTTCCTCTCCCTCTCTTTCTCTCTTTTCTCCTTCTTTCTTTCTTCCTTTTATTTTTGCAGAATCAGGGACTGAACTCAGAACCTGTGCTTGCCAGGCAGGTGCTTATTCTACTATCTCCTCTCTCTTTCTTTCTTTCTTTCTTTGGATCTTTCTGCCTTGGCTTCCTAAACACATTATTTCACCCAGTTTGGTGCACATTTTGATGTGATCATTTTGTGTGTCTAGATTTAGTCACCTTCATTTACTAGACAAGAGCATTCCATACAGATCATGCCAAGGAATAGTATAAAGAGATTTATGCGAGAGTGAGACCTGCATTCCAGACTGAATGGTGACTAAGTAGCCCTGTCACCTTGGATGGTATATTTGGATTTCCTGGGCCTCTTTGTTCTTATTGGTATACCATGGCCTTCCCTATTTTTGTAAGTTGTCAATGTTTATCACTTGTGCAACTATATAACTTTACTGAAAGAGAAGATACAGATCAGTATAATTGTCTTTGAGAAGTCCTGGGGATGTTTCCACAGACCAAGCCTTGGACATCCCTATATACGTACACCCATGTCAAATTTCCTGAACATTTTCTGATAGTCACATACTGTAGAACCCTTTGGTGTCTTTTCCAAGTCCTCCTTAGCCCATTGCTCAATCTTCACGCCAAAGTGCCTATCTCATGCTACACAATTGTTTGCTAGACGGCTGCAGCCACCCTTCATAGCTGGAAGCAATGCTTTGAAGTGCGCTCCTACCTGAGTGTTATGGTTTATGTCTAGTTGTCCCCCCAAAGCCTCATGCAATCATGGGGCATGGCTTCTATAGACTGAGACTTGATTCATGATCCCTGGGATTGTGTTTTAGTACTGATGGGATTATTGGTCTGAGTAAGGCTGAGACTATGTGTGTGGTCTAGGGCGGATATCCTAAGGTGGAGAGCCTAAATGTAATATAAAGAGCGACAGAGACAGACTAGAGCTGTTGCTCTCCGCTACCCTCTTTGGTTAGCTACCTCTGCCACCATTTTGTTGCTGTTCCACCTCTAGGAACTGGATTCTCTCTGCTCTGTTCCTCTCAGCCTTGGGCCAGCTAAATATGAACTGAAACCTCCAGTAACTGTGAGCTAAATAAACCTTTCCTTCATTTTGAGTGTCGGGTATTTGTCTCACCAACAAGTGAAAAGTCACTAAGGCACTGGGGTTGTCCTGTCTCACCTCCCAGCTTCCACGAGAATTCTAAAGTAATCTTTTCTCATGTTAAACAAGCTCAGCAAAAATCAGTCCAGATATGTCTTATTAAACAATTAAATGGAGACTAGTTCTGTCCTGACAATGGAATATAGTTCTTTATTCCGCTTTAGTTTGATGGCAAACATCACTAACTAGTCACCAGACATTCAAAGTCCAGTTAGCATCCGTTTACCTTTCCCACTTACAGAGAGCTTACTGAACAGATCAGGCTGTGATGAGCTCTTCTCTCTTTTATTTCTGAGGTGAGGAGGCAGCACTGGGCTGAGACAGAAAGAACACTGATACAATTTGGAGATGAACAAAACTTGGATTCCAGCTCTGCATTCTACTGCTCTAGATATCTGGTAACAAACTCCCTGCTGTCACCAGGGTCTTGGGTGTCGTGAGGCCTTTTCAGAGACGCTTCCCAGGTTCTTGTGCTGTCTCAGTTACTCTTCTCTCCTTGCTGGGACAAAATACGCAGCACTGAAGAGTAAGGAAGGAAAGATGTATTGAGCTCACAGTGTGTAGAGGGTTCATCTATACTCAGCTGGCTCCAAGCAGAGTGCCACGTGGCAGAGGACAGCAGTTCGTGGTGGCAGAAAACAACAAAATGCAAAGGGAGAGGCAGCACTGGAGCATCAGAGAGCAACTCCGTCTCCCTTATGTTGCGTTCCGGCCATGGGCCCTGGGCTGGGTGTAGCACTCATACCCATAATCCCAGTAGCACTCACACCCATCATCCTAGCACTGGATCATGAACTAATCACAAACTCTGGAAGCCCCTTCCAATGACTACGTGAGGCTTTGGGGACACCTAGGTGCAAACTATACCATGTTCTGAACAGCACAAAAGGTAGTCAGGTTTTGTATTTATTAACAGTAGGAAAAGAAGCATGTTGTGCAGAATGCGACAGGCCACCGTGAAAGAGGGAGCAGAATGGCTGCTCAGTTAACGATCCAAGGCTCTTGCATCCTCTGCACTGATATCCGATCTAGTCCATACTATCAAAAATCTGCTTGATTTTGCAGCAAGATAGCTGAAGATGACGCTTCCTGGGTGGTCCCAGGGACAGGAAGTGGCGCCTGTGTCCTGGATCTCCATGATTGATGGGTCCGCCCATCTGGTCCTGTCATCTGTCCATTTCTCTGACCATGCCCTAATCTCCTGCCTCACTTCCACTACTGAGGATTGGTTGTTATGGCGTTGGATGAATGCATACTCCATACTACTACCCAAGAAGATTTCATTTTCTTCAAAGTAACAACTTTAAAATTATTTTAGATTAGGAAGTTTGTTATTAAGCCAAGTTTAGCAGTTGCTCTTACACGAAAAGTATGTGGTATGATATATACGCTAATCTATTCAACCATAGTAACCATTTTACTATCTATATGTATGTCATAACAGTCTATTCTGAATCCCATAGTAACCATTTTACTATCTATATGTATGTCATAACAGTCTATTCTGAATCCCAAGTAAATACCGAATAAATTTAGAATGAAAGACTAATTATAATTCCACACAGTTTTGTCAAAGTCAGTGTAAAAACAAATATATAAAACAATTCATCATTTAGTTGTATAACATTTGAAATATATTGAATTGTTCCCTTTCAATTATTTCCTTGAATATCAGCAAGCTGAAAACAATTATATTATAATGTCAAGGCTATAAATTTTATCACATTGATCTTCTAATAACACATGTGAGAAAAGAGCCAAAGTGATATATTTCATATAGTTACATATATTTACATATGTTTATTATTAATGCTTATTTATTTTTTTCAAAATACTGATTTCAGTGTCATGTTTTCATACCAGTAAGTCATACATTTTTATTATACCTATTGCCTCAGGTGCCCTCCCTTCATACCTCTCCTCTTCTACTTTATTTATTTATTTATAGTTTTTCTACATTTAGGACAGGGGATACAGGGTCTTCAGGATTTCACTACTAGAATGATCTTGTAGTGATCCGCCTGTTTACAGCCTCCCAAGAGCTGGGATTATAGGTGTGTGACACCAAGCCCAGTCTCAGTTGGCATCTTAGTGTGCCCCTGGCCCAGCTGGCATGGCAGGCTTGGGGATCGAACCCTGAGCCCCTATGCCTACTTGCAGGTGCTTTAATCTGCTTAGCTATTTGGCTGGCCCTGCTCAACTTAATTTTTGTAAATTATAACTTTCAATATATTTTGGAGTACAGTTTCTAAGGACTTTGCCTGTTAATCTGTGAATCACACTGTAGATAATTATTGTTAGGTGGTTTGCTGTTTGGGACCATTTAAATAATTCCAGGAAATAAAGTGAAATAATACTAGAAACATTGACACTGGACACTGAAGTCATTGCTTAGGGAGTGCATGTGGTTTTTCTATTCAAATTCCAGAACTGCTGTTTGCTATCTTTGTGTGTACAAGAAACTATATACCCTATTGTCTAGTTTTCAGTCGGATAATTCCTATCACACAGGTAAGATTAACGAGCATTGTCTACATCAGCAAGTAATCATTGGATGGTAATTACACACACACACACACACACACACACTTCTTCATTTTTTGTGCCCTTGTAAAGCTAGCAACTAACTTTTAACTCTAACAGAGAAATAAATCATGCATATTCATGTGAATAGTATCCTAAATTAGGCTCACTTCCTCAATTTTTCTATCATTACTTGCAGGGAAACTTGCTATCTGAAAGTGTTATTTACTTTTGAGTCAGCCAAAATCTTTCTTCATTGTTATAATAGACAAAAGCTGTTGGAGAAAAGCTGTAATAAATACACTTCGTTGCCTTGAATTACAGCAGGATGAAAACTGAGTCCTTTATTTCTTGTATCTACATTTAAGCCACAGGATAATTTCTTGAAAGAGGCGATGACTCAGGCACTTAAGACCCGTAAATTAATCTCCTCCAAATTTGCTGGAATTCCTGTGCAAATGCGGGTAGAGGCTGGAGGGTTTGGTAATTAGATGGGTTCTTGGGCCAGTGTGTGAGTGAGCCACCCTGCACTCGGAAGACTACTGGAGCAGCTGAGCCTCAGGTGGGCCTTCCTGTGAAGGCCCTGGTCTAGAGTTACAGGGAGGGCTTTCCTCGTACCCCAGGGCCTATGCCCCCCCCATTTGATCCTCCTCTTCCTAGTCCTAGTGACAGCTCTGCCTCTCACCATGGACACAGATCATAGTTTGTCATTTTCACATCTGTGAAAAGGAGCCTGTCAGGTGCTGAATGAATGACAATGTCTTGCCCTTGCCATGTACTCAACTGCTATCCCATGTTGTTCTCTTTATAATTTTAGAAGTGTGCTTAAATAAAAAGGCTACGTTGGTTCCATTTGTCCATGTAGTTCCTTTAGAGTTAGTGAAATTGTTTTTGTGCTGTAAGTGAATGTTTTCGCATCACAGAGAGGAAGATCATTGCCTTTCGATGTGGGAAGGTAAATGTCCTCAAGGAAGGGGCTTGGCTTTCTGCTCTGCAGTGAAGAAGAGGTCTCAAGTCACAGAAGAGCAAGAAAAGACTTTCAGATAATTAGACTTACTCATTGAAGTTTTAAACTTAAATTTTTGTTCATTGGCATGACAAAAATTCTGATGCCTGTTACACGCAAAATGTATAAGAAAGAGCTTTTGCAATTTTATAATCTTTTTAATGAAATAAAATGCTGAAGCATTTTTATAAATGTGATCTTGGAATTTACTGTTTTGTAAAGCTGTTGCAAAATGCAGAAAACCTTAATGTTTCCTTAACGTGGAGCCATGTAAGAACATTCAAGAAGAAATTTTCACTTTTCAGAACGTTTTTGCTAGTTCTGAGTGAGCGATACTTAACTACAAAGTGTGTAAAGTCAGGTTAGACTTGTGGGACACTAATATTCTGCCCCTACCCTGCCTTATCATCTTCAATGTATGTTCTCGCCATCTCACAGTTTAAAATGGTAAAATAAATCAGTGGCGCACGCCTGTAATCCCAGCACTTGGGAGGCTGAGGCAGGAGGATCTGTGCGAGTTCGAGACCAGCCTGGGCTACAAAAGTGAGCTCAAGGCCAGCCTCAACTGCATACTGAGACCCTGTCTCAAAAAGACAAAAAAAAAAAAAAAAAAAACTAAACAGTTCTTTGATAATTCCTTTTGATTGGAACAGTGGCCATAACCCTCACTGTACCATTTGTATTTGAATTGGATTAGAGGAGTTGTACTTTTAAACCTTTCTTAGACTTCCCTAGTTAATAAACATGCTAGTAAAACCAGAGGTAACAACAGTTGAGTTACATACATTGTAAGACCCTAGGGAAGTGTCTTAATAGGTGTATGGAAATCATCAGAGGAAAGATGGAGGAATGAACATGAGACTTGGGAGAGCTGTGTGTGTGAGGACCATAGCTGTGCAAGGCAGTCTGGTCACTGTAGATGGTAGCCCTGAGCATGCTCCTGGACACATATGTGCATGTAACCAACTCCACGTAGAACATGGTAACCAAAAGTGGACTCTAAGGCCCAGAGATAAACAGTGCTCTTGCGCTTGATTAGCACGTGCAGCCCATTGTCTTCTGAGGGTGCTGAACCCCTATGTGGACTGCAGTGTTGCTGTTCCTGTGATGTACTTGGCCCCAAAGCAGACTAACTCCAGAGACCGCTTCTGTTCTTCCCTGAAAGCTACAGTGTTTCTTAAGGATTTTCCAAAAGGAATAGTCAACTGGGAATCAGTAAATGTAAGGATAAGGATCACTTGGATCAGTTTTAGAAGCTACTGCTATTTTTTTCCTTTCTTTAGCCTGTTTAAGAAATAATGCTATTTAAGAAATAATTTTTGTCTTAAGGTTAGGAACATATTTTGCTTTCTTTCTATGAAAACATATTGTTTTATATTTTATGCTTAGTTTTATAATCTATCTGTAATTAGTGATTGCATATGATATGAGGGAGATATTAAAAATTATTTTCATACAAATGTTCTAGCACTTACACTGCAAAATTCATCTTTTCTGAAACACTATCTTTTCTTTTTTTAAACTATATTACAATATCATTTTGTCATAAATCAGTTAAGACAGTGGAATACAATATATATTTGTATCTCTATATCTGTCTTTCTGTCTATCATCTGGATTTTCAGCAATTTTTTTTCTTTTTGTCTTTTTCAGACAGAGTCTCGTTATGCAGTTCAGGCTGTCCCTGAGCTAGCTTTTGTAGCTCAGGCTG
This sequence comes from Myocastor coypus, assembly GCA_004027025.1. Lineage (NCBI taxonomy): Eukaryota > Metazoa > Chordata > Mammalia > Rodentia > Myocastoridae > Myocastor > Myocastor coypus. Next base: position 52,666 of record PVJA010008663.1, read on the forward strand.
ATCTTGAACTTGCACTGATCCTCCTGCCTCAGCCTCCCAAGTGCTGATATTACAAGCATGCACCACCACACCCGGCTGGATTTTCAATTTTATTTCATTAGTTTATTTACTTTTCCCCTAAGTCATACTGCCTTAATTTCTATATATTTCTAATGACTCTAGCAATCTGGTAGCACAATTTCTTCAGCTTGCTTTCCTTCCAGATTGTTTTGACTATTGCTGTCTCTTTCATTTTGATATGAATCTTGCAATCTGTTTCTCAGTTTAGAGCAAAATTACTGAAATTTGATCAATTTGCGTAGAATAATAATACTTACATCATTGTAAGGATGCACTAGGAAAACAACCATTCAAAAACAAAGAAATGCAGCAAAGGGAGGCTACATTAGATCTTGAACTGGAAATTTAAAAAATGAATTCACTGATTCTACCTTGAAAAGGTTCTTGGGTCTGTTTTTTCCCAATCTTGTTTCTATTTGACCTCACACTTTTGTACATGGCTCGTATTACTGCCTCTCCCTCCTATCATATTATGCCCTTTGCATTTATGTGCTTACTGATATTTCAAATATCAAAGAACAAAGATTCTGACACTTTCCACAAATTAAATAAGATACTCCAATAAATTTGTGGGCAAAGGACAGAAAAATAAGGGAAATGAAAACTTGTCCCCTAGACTAGTCCCATAGAGAAATTAAAAATAGAAATAGTTAACACTGTATTGGAAAGAATGAAGAAAAGTAAGAATATTTGCATTCTAAAAGCAAAAGTATAGATCTTCACATTGCCTTTAGATGGCAATACCAAATAGACCAATTTCTTAGTCTGTTTTCTGTTGCTATTACAAAATATCTGAGGCTGGTATTTCATAAGGAGAAGGTTGGAAGCTAAAAAACCAAGTGTGGGTAGCTCTATCTCTTTGGGGTTGGGCAAGTCCCATGAGAAATGGTATCAAAGTACTGTGAGAATATGCAAAAGAGAGCAAACAACAAGAAAGGAAGCCAGGAAGAGATCCAGAGGCCAGGGCCTTCTGTTTTTATAACTTTCACAGTAACCAAGAAGAGTCTCATGTAAGCTGCATGAATGTCTTCTAAGTTCAGCCGCATGACCTAATCATATGGCCCTCACTCAACTTGCTTCATTATCTCTCACTGTCATCAAGCCAATCAAGTTTCCAGCATAGAAAGGTTTTGGAGACAGTAGAACCATATTTAATATACTCCAGTGGGGGATGTGCATCTAAAGTGTCCTTGTCATTTAATCTTGACATTTTTATCTTTGTCCCTCAAACCAAAAAAATATCTGTAAGGATATCCATAATAGCAACATTAATAATGGCTAATCTTGAAACAAACTAAGCATGTGTCAACAGAGGAAGGGATAAAGTGTAGTACATTAACACAAGAGAACACCATGCAGCAGGGAAAGTGAAGATATTTGAGATTCGCACACTGAGGAGAGTCAATTTTGCAAATCCAATGGTCATTAAAGTATAGGAAAGCCTTTTGGGCGGTTATATTTACATGCATTAAATTTAACAAAAATAGAAGAAAAACAAAGGATGAGATGCTAAACACAAAATTCAGGATAATATATTCAAGTATCAAGAGAATAATGGAAACTATTGGACTATTTTATGTCTTAAACTGAGGGGGATTATGAATAAGTAATCATATTATATTTCATACATTTTTCACTTCTAAAATATTTTATCATTTCTGTAGGAAAGAGTGACTTATTCTGAAATCACAACTTGTGCCTGTTAATTGTGAGATGCTACTTTGACTTTTGATTAGGAAATGCCTCGTAGATTAATAAAGAACAATTTGGGGTATGTTTGTGGATAATTGACATGTAGGCCAGCAAAGGAGGGGAAAAGATCCACCTTGGTTATGGGTGGTACCAACCAATAAGCTGGTAGCCTGGATGGCCTGAAGCAGGATAAAAGAAGGAAGCCCCATCTGCTTGAAGAAGAGATTCTGTTATATAAATGGGGATTATGTTCCTCTAGAGACCCAGGTGGCAAATATGAAACTGATAAATAAGGCTTGTGTACTATGGACTGTAATATCAGTAATCATGACCCTGAAATTATGTGTGTGTTGGATTCTTATATATTACTATGTTAAATATCTTAGCATGATACAGAAAGTCTTTTGTAGTTATTAGTCTTTCCATATTTATCTTTTATCCTCTTCCTCCATATTTATCTTTTAATCTCTTCTTCAAAATAATGTTTATATTATTTCCACTGAATAATCACTGAATCATTCATAAATTCCTTGAATGTTCTAATTTTAATGGTGCTATTTTTTATCTGCAATGCTTTATGGAATCTTTTAACCATCCATAAAAACACTGTGTCAATATTGCCTTTATGGAAATTTATCCATTTCTCACACTGCATTATATGCTTTAAGGTACTGGAATAAATTGCCACACATAAGGTGATCAAAAATACAGTGAGTTTTTAAATTTAAAAAATCTAGCCGGG
>PVJA010008664.1:0-30977 GCA_004027025.1 Myocastor coypus
TCTTTTTTTAATCTTTCCAGGCTGCTGGAATGGCCTTCCTGAAACACACACACACACACACCCTTCATTTCTCTCAAGCCAGGACATTTACTTTTCCCAGCTGCATTTTGGATCACTTTTTTTGTTTGTTTGTTTTAATCATTTGGCATTTACATATGGCTGTTGATATGTACTTGTTTTTATTAAAACAAGAAGCTTTAAAAAAAAAAAAAAGTTATACAGAGCAGAGTGTAGACATGATAAATTTTCTAATTGATATTGGTAGAAAGAAACAGAAGAAAAAAATGTTCTTCTCTTTGAACTAAGAGGAAGTAGTTGTATACATAGACCAGTGTTTCACAATGGCAGTGGGTTACCAGTAAAACTGGCAATGTTGAAGGCTGTTGATTTAAGCCTCTTACAGCTCACCATACTAATCTAGCTCTGCGTTTTATGCCTCCTAATTAAGCTTCTCTGCTGGGTGATCAAGGGCAAGTTAAAGCAAGACCTGCCTAACAAAACTTTCATCATTTGTATTTTCCAAGGTCAAATCTCCTCAGGATTAACTTTGGAACCATATACAGTGCTTTGTAGAACTGTTGTCAGTGTCAGACATTGGGAGAAGTCACGTCCATTGCTTGTCCAGTTTGCACTCTGTGAAAGCCTGATAGAATGTTTTCTCCCCAGGTAACTCTCCCTAGACACACTACACTTCATTTATCCCTTTCCTCTGAGGTCCCATAATCTCCTTGACCAGAAAATTTGGGAAATCACTGAGTTATAGGATATTACAGCACAGGTTCTCTTATGTCCTGAGTCCTCACTGACCTTGAAGGTCTAGAGCCAAAATGATGGCTATCCTGGTAGCCCTTCTCTTTCTCCAATTTTTGGTCTGTTAACTTACATTCTCAACCCTCCAGCAGAGAAGCTTCGTGATACTATTACTCTATAACATTGGTAATTGAGCTCAACATCACTGCCTTTCTGAATATCAAGTATCTTAGACTTCGCTTGACATTGGTATTTTCCTTCAGTCATTGATATTCTAATAAACCTCTATAGAATGTGATAAAAGTAGTTACACATTTTTACACAGACATTTAGGAATCTAAGGATGTACAAAATTGTAGCCTGTCAAACCTATGACATTTTGCCTAGTCTCTTATTCTCAATTAATACCTTTTTTTTTTTGTTAACCAACCATTTACTTGAGAGAGAGTATAGCAGTAACTGAATTTACAATAGAAGCAGCACACATCTAAAAGTCCAGAATGACATGTATTCCAAGTGTAGTTTTTGTGTTGCTTCAAAAGTATTTGATTTCCCTTCAGCTGTGTTATGCCTTTCCATTTTTATTTCTTCTTTAGATTTCTTATACTAGGGAGACTATACAATATTTCCAAATGTAGGTCTGGTTTATTCCACTTATGAGTATATGTTCAGTATACATTCATTTATATATGAAGTCTTCCAGTTTGTCATTCTTTAAGGCTGAGTAATATTCCATTGTATATGGGGCCCGGCAGGATGGCTCAGTGGTCTAAAGCGCCTGCTTAGGAAAGCTTGGGCAGCTGCAGGGACCGTGGTTTGATCCCTGGCACCACATGCTGCGCCAGCCCTGCCCTCAGGGCAGGCTGAGCTGGCCATAAAAATAAATAAACAAACAAACAAAAGTTTTGAAACAAGAAAAAAAATTAAAATAAAACAAAATAATTCTTTTTTAAAAATTCCATTGTATAAAAATACCACATCTTAAAAAAAAATACCACATCTTTTTGAACCATTCTTCAAATGATGGACATTTTGGTTGTTTCCAAGATTTGCCTATTACAAATTGGGCTGCTATAAACATAGGCGCATAGATATCACTATGGTATGATGTTTTCAGTTCTTCTGGGAAAATTAAGGGGTTGCAACTTCAAACCCAGCCTAGCTAACTGAGCAACTTAGCATGACCTTATCTCAAAAATAAAGAAGAAAAATAAAGCCTTTGGTTCAATCTCCAATACTGCAAAACTTACAGATAAACTATTAGACACCATGAATTAAATTACATATGCTAGAACCAGTGTATCGCTGTTGATGATAATTAGCCCATGGGTCTCCTATGCTTGCATGGTAATACAAAAACAAGGTTTTGCATTCTATTCACTGGGAGTCTCTGTACTGTTTATCTTTCAACCTTATTTTCCTGATCTGAAGTGCATTGAGAGCCTGGTAGAAGACCATAACAGAGAAGATGTCTCCAGTGAGCCTTGCTTCAGCGTCTGAAAAATGCCCCCCTGTAACATTCAAATCACACACCATACACAAGGCTCTGTGGGGCCACTGTACACACACTGCAGTCTACTCAGTGTGGATGCCAACAATCACATCAATGCTGTCACTTCAGAACTGTCTGTAAGCCAGCTACTGCAATGCTCTTTACAGGAAAATATGAAAACAACAGCAAACAAAAATACTAAACATCAACACAGTACCAAGAAGGGACAATACACTGAATCAACATTGTTCTTTTGTTCTACCCCAAGTTATTGTGGTTCTGGATGAAGAGACAACAGGCCAGCAGTCGGCTCCCACTCGTTCCTGCTGCCTCTCCAGCCCTGACTCTCTGGTGTCTTTTCCTCATTTCTGAATGCCTTTGCCCCTACTAATCAAGATAAATCAGAGAGAAAACTACAGGGTCAAACCCAGATCTTCTGCATTTCCCTTTGGGACAATAGCTGGAGAAGTGGGTCTTGGAGAATTTCAACCCTTAATGTGTTCTGCCTGTCCTTCAGTGGCCTCTGAAGTCATGAGTCTATTTCTGGTCCCCATATCTGACTCAGGTGACACTGGCTGTTCTGGTAGGGCTCATCTTCCCTGAGATCACTGGGGCATTGGGAGGGGTAGGACAGGGATGTGAGGTGGGTGTCCAAGAGCCAGCATGCAGGTGCTGGAATGAGAGGCCAGATGTGGAAGCCAGCATCAAGATGTGGGAGTTAGTGTCTAGGTGTGGGAGCTAGTGTCCAGGTGTGGGAGCTAGTGTCCAGGCATAGAAGCTAGTGCCCAGGTGCAACAGTCAGTGTCTAAGTATAGGAACAAGTCTCACATTGTAGGAGTTCTTGGGTGTGGGAGAAAGTGTCCAGGTGCAAGAGTGGGTGTCCAGGTGCAGGAGGAAAAGGCCACCAGAAAATCCCACCTTCCTATAGTCATGCAGATGAGCATGGACTGGATACCACATTAGTGTATCCACTAAGCTCTGGGGGACACAATAGTGGACAAACCAGGCCATAATCCCTGATTGTGGGACGGTGCAAGAACAGGTTGCTTTTAATTTTTTTTTTTTTTGCTTTTAATTTTTAAAATGTTTCATAACTATGATGCCCCTAACTAAAATGTATTTCCTGTATCCATAGTTGTAACACCTAGGAATCATAATTATGATGCTCCTAATTAAAACCTGACGATTTGCTATATACACATCCAGGGCCCAATTAAATGTTTGTTGAATTGGGAGGCAAATCTTATGGATGCAAGCACAATAAATGACATAAGTAATGTATAGTGTTTGGCAGCAGTAAAAGCTGAAGATAAAGCTGGAGAGGGTGTTGGAAGCAGAGTGAGGGAGGCAGGTGGTGTGTTGTACAGAGTGGAAGCCAGACATAAGCTAAGCACGGCCTGCAGGGGTGGTACAGACTGGGAACACTGTGACACTTGAAATTGAACCCAAAATCCAGTACTGTGGTACATGCCTCCAATCCCAACTCTTGGGAGGCTGAAGCAGGAAAACTACTGCAAGTTCAAGGCCACCCTAACTACATAGTGAGAACCTGTCTCTAAGTGGGATAGGATATGATTGGACATGGGACAAAGAATACACAATACCATACCATACCATACCATACCATACCATACCATACCATACCAAACCAATTTGAAAATCCAACCTGAAAAAAAACACTGACCATAAGATAGTCACTTATGGCAGAAGGGTGGACCTTAATGACCACATCCTAAAGAGGGACACCTGCAAAGACTGTGTTTCCAAAGAAGGTTGTAATCTGATTCAACCCACAGGGGTGGAGCTTGCCAAAGCTGGGCACTTCCCTAAGAGAGAGATGGAAGGGATGAGGGGGGCACAGCTATGACACCAGCCTCACCACTGTTTGCTGGAACAGTGGCCCCACTGTTTTATATGGACAGGAGTGCACACCTCAAAAAAATGGCCCAACTATCACATGTTTTCTCATCCATGAAAAACTTAGAAACTAAGAACAAAATAAAGGAGAAATCCCAGGAAACTGGAAGTAGCCTGCAGGAGATGCGAAAGAATGAGGAGAGGAATAATACGATGCTAAGTGCAAGAAACAAATACCCAGAAGGAACCTCACTGTTCTGTATTAAGAACCTCACTATTCAGTATTAAGATATTCTGTATTAACCTCTGATTAAGATAAGGTGGGAGCAGGAGGGGTGGCACTTGCTTGCATAGGAGACACAGGGGAGTGGCCTCTGGGAGAGCCAGCACTTGGCACCCTCCTCTCAGAGGGCACAGAGCACCCCTAGAACAGGACTGTATGAGACAATGACAGAAAGTCCAATGGGAAGATGAGGGGTGAGGAGAAAGGATACCAAACTGCTTGGAAATCCTGGGCCTCCTGGGAGGAAGAAACAATGGTCCTAGCAGCCCCAGCTCAGAGAAACAAAGTGGTAGAGACCAGGGAATGAGCCTGGACCCATCCAAGACCCAGGAATGATGAGACTGTGGTAAGCATTATGCAACCCTGAGAATATACACTAAAAGTCACCAGATGGGACACTTTATATGGGTGCATTTTATTAGTCAGGAGTGGTGGCACATGTCTGTAATCCCAGCATTGAGGAGGCTGAGGAAGGAGGATTGCTGCAAATTTGAGACCAGCCTGGGCTACATAGTGAGTTCAAGGACAGCCTGAACTGCATGTGAACCCTGTCTCAGAAACACCAGAAAAACACACAAATATCCCAAAAGGTGCCTTTTGTGGCAAGTGACCTGTATTGCCAAGAAGCTGTTTCAAGGAAGAACCCTAAGAAATTCAGTGTAATAACTGCAAGACTGCACTTACTCATAAGGTTTTTTTAAAGAATTATTTTATTTTATTTTATTTGTTTGTTTGTTTCAGAACTTTTGTTTGTTTATTTATTTTTATAGCCGGTTCAGCCTGCCCTGAGGGCAGGGCTGGCGCAGCATGTGGTGCCGGGGATTGAACTGCGCTCCCTGCAGCCGCCTAAGCTTTCCTAAGCAGGTGCTTTAGACCACTGAGCCATCCTGCCAGGCCCCCACTCATAAGGTTTTTAAGTGATTATAGCACTGGAAAGACCCATAGCAGAAACTCTATTCAGACCAACCAAGTATGCCCATCTCCTCCCTCCCTCCCAGGTCCCCAGTCAGGAATGAACTAGTCAGCTGTGGAGAATGCCAGCCATGGCCTCCAACATGTTCTCCCCTGCCACCACGGCAGGAATCCAGGAGCCCAAGGTGCTTATGGGGGTGCTGTCCAGGCGACTCTGTGCTCTGCATACTCAGGTCTTTATTTCTCCCTTGGCCTTCATCTCCCATCCTGCCTCTGCCTTTCTGACTGTCCCTTTTATGTATGTTCACATTTTCACTTAACATGTTTGTGTCAGTCACTCGGTATCCTTTGCAGCATAAAGAAAATATGTATCTTCCATCCTTCCTTCCTAGTTTCATCCCAGGGATCTTGAAAAGGAAGATAATCACGAGATTCTCTCTCTCCTCTCAATCATTTTCCTTTGACTTTTCTTGTATTTGATTTTCATTCCTTTTGTTTCAGTCAGAGCTAGAGATAGAGCTTTTTTTGTACATAGCAGACAAGCACTCTACCACTGAGCTACGTCTCCAGGACTGGGGGAAGGGGAGTACTGAATACGGAAGCTCAGTATCACCCTGCCCCTGACCTACATCCTAACTCTATTTTTCATTTTGAAATAAGGTTAAGTTTCTCTCGATGTTCTCAAACTCAACCCTTCTGACTCAGCCTTCTGAGTAGCTATGATTACAGGCATGCAACTTCAAACCCATCTGGGTGTGTGTGTGGGGGGTGAGATCTGGGGTGTGTGTGTGAGAGATCTAGGGTGTGTGTGTGTGTGTGTGTGTGTGTGTGTATATTTAGGGGTACTGGGGGTTAAACCCAGAGCCTTGGTACTGAGCTACATCTCTCAAACCCATCTGGGGTGTGTGTGTGTGTGTGTGTGTGTGTGTGTGTGTGTGTGTTTAGGGGTATTGGGGGTTGAACCCAGAGCCTTGGTACTGAGCTACAGAGCTGCATCTCCAGCCTTTTTTAAAAAATTATTTTGCAGCAGGGTCTTGCAAATTTGCAATTGTCATCCTGCTTTAGCCTCCCAGAGTGCTGGGAGATACCAGGTGTGCTGAGACATTTTCATTTTTAGCCCTGTGTTTGTGACTTGGTTTTGCTCTCTGGGACCACAGCCAAAGCTGGAGTTGGTCTGAAAGGACTGTTGGAGGCAGAAGAACCAAGTGGACAGTGAGATCTGCTGCCAGTGGGTTAAGCAGCTTCACTGGCATTTGAAGGAAACTTCCCAATGCCACCACATGTCTGTCCAAGCAAGGAAATAAGATTTAGTAATTTTTTTTTTTTTTCAGGACCAGGGTTTGAACTCATGACCTTGCACTTGCCAGGCAGGCATTTCTGCCACAGAGCTATCTCCCCAGCCCCAATTTAATAAAAAATGTTTACAAGTCCTTATGCTTCTCTCTGGGATTGTGCCTGGTCGCCCATCTGTGCTCCCTACCAAGACCTTTAATGTTGGTCACCATGCTGTGCTATTCACATGAGCAAGGCAAAAGATTCACCTGAAACATCATCACTGGTGATTCTTAGAAGGTACTAGGAGCAAAGTTTTGGACATTTTCCACAGCAACGGCCCTCTCTGCTGATAGTTGCTGAGCTGGCTCTCTGAAGAAGTTAAGCTCTAAGGACATGTGTAGTTTGTTCAAGGCCATAGACCCAGGAAGTGAGGAGCGAAGTGAGATCTGAACTCCTCAGTAATGAGCACCTCGGTGTATGGGGACAGAGTGTGGTGAAGCACACCCGCTTCTCTGATCAAGGGTGACCATCCTTGTTCTGTCAAAATGAGGGCTTTTTGCTTTCCACACCCAGCATTCTGCAGGGTGTGAGTCTGAGGGCCCCTGGACAGCCTCTGAGATTCGGGGCCACCACGGCATGTAGTGATGCCATGGTCCTGCAGTGATGAGTGGCTAAAACTGGCTATCAGGCTCAGCAGGGCCCCTAGGGTCTCCATATCATACTGTAGATGACTTAGAAAGGGTCAATCAGCCAGTCCCAACCTTTGGCACCACTCCCTACCCAACCTTGTCCCAATCTGGCCACTGTACCTCCCTGTTGTCATTCCTGGGCCTTGGGTGTGTCCAAGCTCATCTCCCAAGTCTTCATCACTGTGCTTCTCAAAGTGGGGTTTCTGGAGCCATTGCTTCTTCCTCCCAAGAGGTCCAGGATCTCCAACAATCCATCCTAGCATTCAGAACTTTTCTTGCCTCTTTCTGGTATAAAATGTATGGGGCATACACTCCCTCTCCCTACCCTGTGGCCATCACAGCTCAGAAATAAAGCCAACAAATACCCTATCAGCAAAAAAAAAAAAAAAAAAAAAAAAAAAAAAAAAAAAAAAAAAAAAAAAAAAAAAAAAAAAAAAAAAAAAAAAAAAAAAAAAAAAAAAAAGGAAGCCGGGTGTAGTGGCTCACGCCTGTAATCCCAGCACTCAGGAGGCTGAGGCAGGAGGATCGGTGCGAGTTTGAGAGCAGCCTGGGCTACAAAAGTGAGCTCAAGGCTAGCCTGAACTGCATAGCGAGACCCTGTCTCAAAAAGACAAAAAAAAAAAAAATACCCTATCAGATTCTCCATCCAAGGGTTTTATTCAGTGTTTGAACAGTCACCAAGTCTCTGCATGTATCAGGCTTTGTTCAGGGACCTGGGAGTAACAATAATAGATGGACAAAGTAGTCAGGGACGGCCCTGAATAGAGGTAGCTTTCAAGCAAAGGTCTGGAAGTGACAAAGAAGCACTTTGAGTCCAGGGCTTTATAGTGACCTGCAATAGAAGAACCAAGAAAAGTGGAAGGGTTCCTGTCAGTGTAGGCTGGGACAGTGTGGGCCTGGGGAGCACTCATGACATGAGGACAAGTACAGTTAGTGCCTGACTTATGGCCAAGTTCCATTCTGGGAGAACATCAGCAAGTCAGATGTGTCATAAGTCCGATAAAGTGAGGCTTATACATTGTTAGCACAAACATGCACTGTAAAGCATAAAAAAATCAAGTACACACAAAATACTGTAAATAAACTTTTCAGAAAAAATTGCATTACTAAGGCTGAAATGAGAGTAAATGAATGATGCTTTCTCACTGCTATAATTTGGGTATTTGTGCAAGTGTCCCCCAAGACTTTCCTGCAACTGATGGTCTAGTCTGCTGGGTAGCACTGTTAGGTGATGGTGGAACTTCCAGGAGATAGGGTCTAGGTGGAAGTTCTCCAGCCACTGGAGGACCTGACATCAACTGCTTCTCTCTCTCCCCTCCCTGCTCCAATTCAAAATGACTACAACTCCTATATCTATTCATTCCCACTATAAGGTGCCATCCTCATAAGAGACCAAACCAATAAGTAATTGTAATCCTGAACTTTGAATCTCCAAAACCATGAGCTAAATGAACCTTTTCTCTTTATTATTAATTGCATCAGGTATTTTGTTATAGCTAGGCAAAGCTAATTAATGCACCCACTTTGTTCTTCCTTGCTCTAGGATAGGGGAGACCTAGAAGTGGTCAGGGAAGTCACCAAGCAGAAGAGTTTATCTTTTCTCTATCACAATTTCCTGTAACAGTATAGAAATAAAATTGCTACAGATTTGTCAGTATCTGATTGGAAAGAAATAAAAAAAAAAATTCTTTATAAAATGGCAAGGCTAAGACAATGGAATACATTTTCAGTATTTTTAAACTGAGGTTCTTTGCCCCCTCCCCTACAGTGGCCTCCGCCCATCAAAACCAGGGATAAGCCGGGCATGGTGGCTCACGCCTGTAATCCCAGCACTTGGGAGGCTGAGGCAGGAGGATTGGTGTGAGTTCGAGACCAGCCTGGGCTACAAAAGTGAGCTCAAGGTCAGCCTCAACTGCATAGCAAGACCCTGTCTCAAAAAGACCAAAAAACAAAAACAAACAAACAAACAAAAAAAACAGGGATATTAGTTGTCTACAAAGGGAAGACAGGTCACAGTCTCAACCAAAATGTCAAAGTCTTGGCCTCTGAGGTTAATTTATGTAGAATTTTAGAAATCTCTCTTCTCTCAAAGGCAACCACACAGCTGAACTGATGTGGATTTGCAAAAGCTGGCTCTTGAGAGTCTGTTTTTATCACAACTCTGAAAACTTGGCATGACAAATCCATGGCAGGATTCTGTAGAGTTTACAAGGGAAATCATGGGTAGAAAAGTATGCATGAAGATAACGAGCAATTTTTCCATCCAAACAGAGATAAGTGTCAAGCAGCTGGACTGCTGGGAAGCTAGGCCTGGCAGGCCAAGGGCCCCAGCATTGAGAGATACAGAATAACAGCTTCAGATGGGCTGAGGGATCCCAGAGCCAAAGGCACCCCAGTACCTTCCTGGGGTGTAGTATAGGAGCTGAGTGAAAACTCCATAGCAAAACCCTCTACACACCATCCCTGGGAAGTCATGTGGGGTTTGGCCTAGGCACAAAAAGCCCCCTGAACTCCACTAGCCAAGCATCAGGCAGCTTGTCTGGGAGAACGAAAGCACCTGCAGAATCGGCTGCAGTAATTTGTTGTGCAGTTGAGGAAAGAGCTGAAAGACCAGAGAAAATGTGAGGCCTAGGAACAAAGCTTCTCTAGGAGCAGTCAGAGGGAGAAGGGTGTCCCTGGGACCAGGAGGATCTGCAGGTGCCAGCTCAGAAGCCCAGGAGCCAGGTACCAGCTGACTCCTCCACTCCTCCTGTCCCCTGCCTCCCCGAGCTCCCAGTGACAAAGCCAGCCAGCTGGGAAAGGTCACATATGGAGCTTAGAGACTCCTGCCTCTGGCTATTCACTTTCTTCTTGGAAATGGGGGCCAAGAAAGTCACCTGAGACAGGAGATGAAGCATAAGCAGCCAGGGGGAATCCCAAGTCCAACCTAGAGGGAAGTGTTCACCAGCACAGCACACACAGTGTCCTTTGATGGAGGAGTGGAAGGGACCCTGCAAACACAGAAACTGGAGACACTTAACGGAAGCCTGGGCTGAATACACAGAAAATCAAGCATCTGAGAATGACAGGACTTTGAGACAATGCCAGGTCACTCACTGGATTCTAGGAGTTGGCTGAAGCCAGAAATACATGAAGCAAGCAGGTGCCATGGTAATGCCCATAATGCCTCTAGATACTCTAGAGGCTGAGAGATGAGAACTGGAATTCTAAGGCCAGCCTAGGCCACTGAGCGAGACCACATCTCAAGAAAAAGGAGTGTGGGGATGTGGCACAGTGTTGGAGCGCTTGTCTTCGAGGCCCTGGGTTCAATCTGCAGTATAGTAAATAACAGTGACAATGACACATTAAGTACAAATACTTAGAACCTCTCTGGGCAGAAGTGTATCAAGGAACTGGCTCACACTTTCATGGCTGCCATCTTGGATAATTCACATTGTCATTCAGTGGTGGCCACTTCTATCAAGACTTCAGTGCCTTTTCTCTCAGTGTTAAGTTTATGTAAATAATCCTAAAAGGGGCAGGGGAGATAGCTCTGTAGAATAAGTGCTTGCCTGGCAAGTGTAAGGGCCTGAGCTCAATCCCTAGTTCTGAAAAATAAATAACCTTAAAATGAAAATTAAAAATCATCATTTAATTCTCTCCTGTTTTAGCCGTATAATAATTAGTCCTTTGTCTCATGACTTAAAAAAGATATAGATGGTGTGGTGGTTAATACAATGTGTAAACTTGAGAGGTCAGAGACTCCACACCCTAGAGTGTGGAGGCTTTGCCCCCTAAAGCATCGAGACCCCACCCCTAAGGCATGAAGGGCCCCACCCTAGAGTGACTCAGCACTTAAAGGGTATAGAAGAGGTTGAGGAAGGCTTCTGGGCACCACTTCCTTGGAGAGCTTGAGGGACAAAGCCATGTCACTTTGGAGGAGTTTGGATCTTTGCAGCAGCCGCCACCACTTGGAGGAACTCCGGTCTTCACAGTTGGTGTGGAAGAAGAGAGAGGCTTGATAGATGCAGCAGCTGCTGCTCCTCCTCTGCTCCTTGTTGTTTTCTGCCACCAGGAACTGCTGCTCACTGCCTTGGAGCCAGTAGAGTATGGACTGAAACCTCCACTAACTGTGAGCTAAATAAACCTTTCTCTCCTTAATTTTTGTCCCAGAAACAAGAGAAAAGTAACCAAGACAGTTGGGCATGGTAACACATGTCTGTAATAGCAACACTCGGGAGTCTGAAGCAGGAGGATCACTGAGGCCAACCTGGGATACGCAGTCAATTCAAGGCCAGCCTGAACTACCTCACAAGCCCGTCTCAAAATAAATACCTAAAAACAATTTAAAAAGTACATAACTCTTAGGCTCAGCATCATAAGGCCCTACCTGGAAAGTACAAGGTACCTAGTTCAATCCCCCATATCGGAAGAAAAAAAAACCTCTGAAGCCAGGTATTTTGAGAGCTAGGTATGGTGGTGCACACCTGTAATCCCAGCACTTGGGGGCCTGAGGCAGGAGAATCATTGTGAGTTTGAGACCAGCCTGGGCTGCAAAATGAGCTCAAGGCCAGGATGAACTGCATAATGAGACCCTGTCTTTAAAGAAAATGTAATTCTTTCATATAACTGATTGATTAGATATATTTTTTAACTGCACTGCATTTTTTATTTTGAAGAGCTACACTCACTGTGAAAAATTTCAAGTATAAGGAAACTGAAAAGTCTCCCAACAGGTAATATTTCTTTTTTTTGAGACAAGGTCTTGCTATGCAGTTCAGGCCAGCCTTGAGCTCACTTTTGTAGCCCAGGCTGGTTGCTGGTCTCGAATTCGCACCAATCCTCCTGCCTCAGCCTCCCAAGTGCTGGGATTACAGGCATGTGCCACCATGCCCAGCTCAACAGGTAATATTTCAACAATCCTGTTAGTCTTTCTAAAGGCTAACAGCAGGATTGCGTGCAGTTTTCTTAGCGAGACAGAAAACCAGAGATGGAGAATCATTAGTGGCTTACTAGTATTTTTCCATCACCCACCACCACCTCCTGCATTCTTGAGCAGAACAATAGGCCTAGTTATTTAATTAAAGATCCAGAAAGTCACCATCCCAGTTCTTTGGCAAAAATAAACACAGGCATTAGCTATGCCCTATGGAGAAGACAGCAAATGTCTTGAGATCAGTCTGCTGCTTCACTAGGAGCCAGGGTTGGAGCCAATTGGCACCAAAGCAGACTTCAAGAGAGGTGAGCCTAGAGATGACAGCAAGACTGCAGTGAGATGAGAATAGAGACAAAAGGCAACGGGCAATGATGGGATGAGAAATGGGTAAGTCTGGAGGTGCCAGCCAAACATGTACAGACCACTCACTACTAGGAGGTGCCTGTGCTGAGGGCCTAGAAGCTAAGCCACATCCCTTAATGTTTTTTAACTTGTTCAAAATTACACCATACATATTCTTGTTGGACAACTCTATTAAAAAAAAAAAAAAAAAAAAGAGGCAAAAAAGGGAAACTGAACTGGCTTCTCTTCTGAGCCACACAGTTTAGGGAGCAACTGAAGGTGGCAATACTTTCAGTCTTGAGAGAAACGTCCTGCCTGAGACAGTTCCAATCATTAGTCACTAGGCAACTCCGTGTCTCATGATACTAACTTTGTCAAAAGTATAAATAAATGCCCCTATGGGAAAGATGTTCTTCTTCTATAGTGGGGAGGGGGGTCTACCTAACCTCAGCTTTTGTCTCTTACCTGTACTTTCTTCATCCCATCTCTGTATTTCCAAGAACATTGAGAGCCACACCAGGTCATGGCAGCATGGCTGTCCTGGGGCCTATGTTCCAGAGAGTCCAAGGCCAATGCCCCTCCCCAGGCTTATGGGGAACAAGCAGTTCTTAGCATCAGAGAGGGGACAGCAGTGTCACATGCAGTAATTGCTCGGTGACATTAACACCAGACATCTGCTGTGCACATTTCAAGTTTCTCTGTGCACATGCACAATCGCATTTCCATTCATCAGTGACTGTTCATCAGTCCTCCCTGCCACTCACCCCTAGGCATTGCTCTGGACAGGGTGCCCCTGCTGTACCCTCCTCCAGTCAGGACTTGTCACCCTTTCCTGACATTGCTCTTTGCTGTCTTCCCAGCTAGAGGACAGGGATTGTACCCAGCTCCAGCATTTATAAGTGTCCCAGCCCATGGGACACTTATGTGTTCCATGAGCTGAATACTCATAATTCATAATTACAAACCAATATCATGCCCATAAAAATAAAAAACACACAAATACTGTGTGAAATGACAGGATGGAGCCAAGGACAAGGCCACAGTGCCTAAAGCAGTGAAGCTACCTTAGTCTTGAAAAAAACATCCTGCCTAGACAATTTCAGTCATTAGTCACTAGACAACCTTGGGTCTGGTGGTATTAACTTTGTAAAAATGTAAATACTCCTACTGTTGTTCAGTCTTCTTTTCCTGTCAGGAAAGATGATTCTGCCTGACCTCAGCTGTTGTCTCTTCCCTTTCTTTTCTATATTCCCTCATCATTTCTCCTTGGAACCATCAAGAGCCACACTGGTTTACAACACCACAGCCTCTGACCAGGTATCCTCTGGCCACTAAATGTGACAGTGTGCAACTTTCTACTTTTAAAGGAGTGTGGTGGATTTCTGTGGAGTTTTTTATTATTATTTTCTTCTTTTTCTGTAAATAACACATTTTTTATTGCAATCTATATATCCAAGATGGAATTACCCCACCCCCATTTTAATATCTGTGAAGTCCACATGAATCTTAAACAAGGGGCATTTTTTTTCTTCATGGAACCCAAAATACTGGTCATTTTATAACATATTATGTGTCAGATGAGACGAAACAGTCTACATCAATTCATCAACCTTTTTATTCACAACTGTAAGCTTTTGTTTCGTACTTAGAAAGACTTTCTTCATCCCAGGATTATGTATTCTCATTGTGTAAAGTTTATCTCTTTCAAATATAAAATCTATGACATTCCTTTGATTTATTTTCTTACAAAGACCAAAAAGAATTAACATTGTTTTTTTTTTCTAAATGGCAAAAAACTCATCTTTGCCCCAGACTGAATGTCCCACCTCTATCACAGCAATATTCAAAACCCATGAGTATTCTATTTTTGAACTTATATTCAATAAAATGACAGTTTTAGGCTTTTTTTTTTTCAGTACCAGGGAACTCAGGACCCTGCACTTGCCAGGCAGGCACTTATTCACCAAACTATCACCCCAACCCAATTACTTGACAGTTTGACAATGCGTTAATTACATTTTTGTGATTTCTACATGTCCATTAACTCTAGTGTGTATTTTGTGCACAATAAAAAGATTATAGTATTATCAATAGTATACCAATTTCAGTGATGTTAAAATGACAGAAATTTTACAAGGTGTAAATTGTAGGATGTGAGAGGCTGAGGGAAGAGGATCACCACAGCTTGGGCTACAAAGTGGGTTCAAAGCCATCCTGAACTACATGGAGAAAGCCTATCCCCAGGGGCAAAAAAAAAAAAGATAGAAAATGTAGTTTCTGAACAATGTACTCATATGACAGGAGGAACCTTGGTTACTTTTTTCAGAAGTTTTCTGACTATTATATTATTATCTGCTTCCCAAACATTCCTAACTTGACAAGTTTACCACCAGAAAAAAACCCTTCAACCTTTATGCTTTATGTAGCATTACATTTATATTAAAGATCAAATTTATAGAAAATTAGATCAAAGATCCTTAAGGGTTAGAAGGTAACAACCTTTGTTTTCCCTTCCTCAGAAAGTATTACAAAATTTGTGACATTGGCCCAATGTTTTACTCCAGTGAAATTACTATTGCTCATACCTAATGTTCGAAAGACCACAGAGAAACACAAAAGTTCTCTGCAATGACATGAAATTCTGCATCTTCTAGAGAAAACGAAAGCTTCTTGCTATGCACTGGATATCTTGTGGCCCTCCAAAATCCATGTAACAGATCCCTCATCTCCAGTACAATGTCTTCTGGAGGTGGAGCCTTAGGGTAGTGGTCAGTCACAGGGCCGAGTCCTCACAAATGGGATCAGTCTCTTGTCAAGAGAGATATTTAAGGCCGGGTATGGCTGTGCAAGATGAAATCCCAGCACTTAGGCAGCTGAGGCAGGAGAATCACTGTGTGTCTGAGGGCAATCTGGCCTACATAGTGAGTTCAAGTCAGTCAGAACTACAGGGGGTGAGACCATCTCAAAAAGCGGGGAAGGTGATCTCTCTGCCATATGAGGACACACAAAAAAGGCAGCTACTGTGCTTTGAATAAGTGTTCCTCAAAGACCCACAGACCACAGGCTTGGTCACCAGCCTGTGGCACTATGGCAACCTCTGAGACAGGACCTGTTGGGAGGAAGGAGACCACTGGGGACATGCCTTTGAAGGGGATACTAGGACTTTAGGCCTTTCTTCTGCTCCTGAGCAACCATACAATAGGTAATTCCTTAGCCATACACACCCACAGTGATGTACTGTGCCACCCCCACAGGCCTAAGGAGCAAGGCCACACACATGCACTGAAATCTCTGTAAACATGAGCCCAAATGAAGTTTTCTTCCTTTAATTACCTTGAGTTATTTGATTAGTGACAGAAAACTAACAAAGAAAATTGATATTGACAGAGGGAATTCGTTTTACTTTTTGGTACAAGGTCTCATTATGCACTTTGGACTGATAGTCATCCTTCTGTTGCAGCCTCTCTAGTGCTGGGAATACAGGCATGAATCACTGGTGTGCTCAGGGTTCTGGGGCCAGAGATGAACTTAGGACCTTGTCCTTGCCAAGCAGGCACTTATGCCACCAAACTATCTCCCCAGTCCTGATAGTGGATTTTGATCATTAATTCTGATTGTCAGATCAGTGAAGCATACTTCTGGATGGATCTGGGTCCAGCAACACCTTCAAGTACATATGGCCCTTGGCTCCTTCCTCTTGAGCTCTTCCCTGTCTCTGCCTCCCAGGTGCTATAAATGGAGTGGCTTTCCTGCAATATACCCATCCACCATGATATTTCTGCCCAGGAGCCAGTTGACCATGAGTTAAAGCCCCTAAAACCAGTCAGTCATGGCTGAAATCCCAAAAGCCACAAGCCCTCTAAAATGACTCTCACACTTTTGGTCACAGAAATGAAAAGGCTGAGAATATCAGAATGCTGCTAGAAATAAACACAATAAAGGTAACACTCAGGAGGTTTCAGATGAAATGGAGGACTCTACCTGGAGCTGGACTAATGGCCACCCATGTCACATTACAGCAGAGTGTGTGGCTACATTCTACCCATGTCCTGAAACTATGTAGTAAGCTGAGATTAAAGGTAACAGACTAATCTAGGGAGGCTATTTCAAGGCAGCATCTTATTTAGACAAAAACAAGAAGCAGTTGCCTGCAGCCAAATCAGAGGGGAAAAGGGCACAATGGAAAACCTCAGAAAAATTATGACTTGGTACTCAAAGCACATTTTAGAAGTGCTGACAAAAAGGATGCAATGTTAAAGACATTAACACCAACAAAAAGAAGCTAAGCACTCTGCACCAGCGCAATAGGAAAGACGCATCAAAAGCATCTCAGCACCTGGGAGGCCAGGCAGGGTGTGGCAGGGTACAGCCCTTATAAGCTGCTCCTGAGGGTGATACATGAAGCTGTGAAAGGAAAACCAAAGCTGCGGTGGAGACCCCAGAAGTTTAAGGAGCCATGGGAAACAACAGGCAGTGAGCAGGGTCAGCCAAAGAGGGGCCACATGAGCAACAGCCACTAAGGCTGGAGGACAAGGCTGCCCAAAGCCTTGGGACCCTACAGAGCCTCAAGTAAAGAGACTCAAGGGAATAAGCCCGGCAGGTGGAAGAGGAAGAGAAACCCTGACCTTAAGGACAGCATACATGTGGGGTGAGAGAGCAGTGAGCAGAGAAGGCGAACACCAGGTGTGAAAGTCAAGGGCTTGGGGATTTGGTACAATTGCAGAACAAATCGCATGTCTGCCTCCAGCCCCTGCTCACATCTGAGCTCAGGGCTGTCAGAGCAGTGATGGCCCTTTGTCCCTGCAGTGGTGCAGGCAGCAGCAATGGGCAGGGAGCAAGGCTGCATGCAGAGGGTGGAGCAAGTTGTGGTAAGTAGGAGCTGGAGAGTGATAGCTTTGGTCAGTATTTCTCGGGGAAGGAAACTCAGGAGGGGATGTTTGTCATTCTGCCCTGAGAATGGGAATGATAGGAACAATCTAGGAAGCTCAGCAGGAGCTGGGACAGGAGAGACGGCAGCTGGACAGCCAAACTTCAGAGGTGCCACTGCTGACAGTACTGAGTCTTAGAACACCATGACCTGAAAGACCAAGGGCATCAAGTACCCATAGGCTTGGGACAAAGAGAAGCAGAGAGATGCAAGGGGATCCTACAGACTGGTGCGGACACCAAGGGCCTTGCAAGAGTACTAGGAGTAGGGCAGGGGAACACAGTGTACTTGTCCAAAGGTATAGCTGAAGGGAAAGAAGGGCCAGAGCCAGGGAGGGGCAGACAGAGCCAAGGAGGCAGAGAAGAGGGGCTAGCACCTAGATTCTTTGGTTTTATGCACACCATGATGGGAAGCACAATGAATGCAGAGCTGGATGGGGTCGGGCAGAGAGCATGGGTGGATGGGCCAGCTCATGGGCTCAAGACAAGGGAGCCCCAGGTCCTATACCGCTTGCGGAGTCCTCTTCCATAGAGATAGGGCAGAAGCTGGGGAAGCAGGTGACTCCCAGACTGCTTGGCATTTCCACAGTGGGCAGAGACTGCCGGTGTCAATGAACTACTTGGGACAGTCAGCAATGCCAAGGCCCTTCTTCCTGGGAAGCCAAAATGGTCCCACCAGATGGACAAGCAGGCCAGAGGTGCACACATACAGATTTGCAGTGGGGCTCAGGAAGAGAAAAGGAGTTCTCCTTAGCCATACAATTCAATGAAGAATCAAAGCAAAATCCAAACACCCTGCACTGAAGACACAGCCAGGGTTACCAGATTACAAGCTGCCCTAGATCTCACATTGGGCCACCACATTCCATATGGCTCTTGGGAAAGACATAAGCCTTCAAGAAAATCAGCTCTCTCAAAGCTGGTGTGGTGACCCACTCCAATATTCCCAGTACTCTGGGAGGCTGAAGCAAGAGTGTTGTTAAGTCTGAGCTTAGCCTAGGCAATTTAGCGACCTAGTGAAACACTGTCTCAAAATTAAAAACAGAAAAGTGTGGGAATGTAGCTCAGCCCAAAGGCTAGGGATTCAATTAAAGAGGAAGAAGAGACAAGAAAGGAAGCAAAGATGAGATTTCAAACTCAACTCAGGGCAGCTGCCACAACATTTCAGTCCTTTTAGAGAAAAATATCAGACTAAACTTAAGGCTTCCCAAAATCCTCGGGGGAAGTTCACAGCTGTGCTAAGAGCCCAACTGAGGTCAGATCCTTCCAGGAAAAGGGAGGCACCAAGGAGGAAGTGTGGGTGGCTGTGGGGACCCAGAACACTTGGCTGGAGTCTGGCTTTCAAGCCATAATCTCTGTTCAGGAGTATTTTCATCACTAAAACAAATACGAACATTTTAATGGTTTGAGATACGGTATTTATCAATGACATCCCCAGTACATGTCATTAATTCTGCCAAGCTTTACTTTTTCCCTTCATGAGATAAGCCCTTTCTCGGGCCTAAATCCCCAGCTGTTGGGCATTAATTTCTCTCCCATAAATGACATGGCCTTTTACTCACTTGGTGGTTGGCACCTGATGAACTGTGTTCTGGACACTCCAGCGCACTGGCTGAAACCACCAGAGGCCATGACTTCTCCCAGTGGACACACACAAAGGTATTACATGCAAGGATTTTGTCATCATTTACAGTACATACAGAATTACACTTTCAAAACAAAACTGACCAGGCATATCTACATGCAAACAAAATACCATCTATAAAAACAAAATCCAGGAGGGCCATTCCAGGAAGGACAAAGAGATGGACAGGGGCTTCCAGAGGATGACTGCACTCAGGGCCTGGATCTTCCCAGAAGAAATCCGAGCAGGGCCCAGGCAGCAACTATGCTGCAGACTCTGCAAGACAATGGCACGGATGAAAAGGGGCTAAAGTCTGCCTGTGAACACTGCAGGGCTGCAAGCACCTGCCAGCTCCACTCAGCCAATGCACTATCTCTCCATCTTCCCCTGGGGAGGACACTGTGAGGTTCTGCCCCTCCCCCCACCAATGGCTCTGGGATTTCCCTGGTGACTTAGACCACCATACAGTGTACTTGCTTATGTTTGTTTCTACCTTCCACTGGCCAGCATGTGAGGCTTTGTTTTTATTCACTGATTAATCTATACAGCCCACAATAGCACTCACCACTGCAAATGCCCGATTCTGTGAGGAATGTTCTGAGCAACCCTGTTTACTATAGTTGTGGGCAACTCCTTGATAATTAGCACCAGCTAGTGTGGCAACATGAACCAGACCAAACAGGAACCCACGTGGACAATGAGCAGCTTCCAGCAGGGCACTTACTGTAGCATGCAGTTGACATTGGGGGAGTGTCTCCAGTGTCGGTACAGAGAAACCTGCAGGGTCGGGTGGCACCTATACTCCTTCAGGACACTGCGGACACTGCCAAAGAAGTTTACCTGGGTCAGCAAGCAGCACATCACACCAGCTGCTGCGTGAGCTCAGGGTGGGTGCAGCAGAAAGGCAGTGAGATGGGCCGAGGTGGGCTCAGAGGCACCTACTCCTTAAACTTATTGGTCAGGAGCAAGAACTGGCTTTGAGTGAGTCGTCTGACATCAAATTTGCAGAGGTTCTGGAACTCGCTGTAGACTTGCTGCTCACTGACTCCAGGCCACCTCCTGACTGTGAGGATGAGGATGGGCGGCCGGATACTGGGGTAATCTGGGCCCGAAAAGTTCTAGAAGACATGAACGAAAGACTTCCCACAATTCTTATAACATCCTATATGGTTAGAAATGCTACACCATAGTAAAAAAGGCTCTGACAGGGAATAAGAGCAGAAAGAAGGGAGGGAAGAACAGGGAGGGGGGTCAGGTAAGTTTTGGTAAAAAAAATAAAAGGCTTTCTGGGGGTGTGGACACCCTCCAGCTCTTACCTCCACGCTCCTGGAGCCCCTCTAGCACATCCCTGGGGACACCAGCCCACCTCCCATGATCAGCTGAGGGAACAGAGTGAAACCTACTCACAATTTTAGGGACCCCTGCTCGGATAAGATTCACTTGGTTGACGTAAGGAGCCAGCACATCAAGATACTGCGGGAAGGAGGGCTCAGACGTGGGTACGTGGCTACATAGACAGAGAAGTCCCAGGACATTCAGGCACATGGGCATGGAGTCACATGTCCTCAACCACAGCTAAGGAACTGGTGCTGGAAGGGGCATACTCCCCAAGCCACTCTCCCTCCTACCCCTCATGAGTGCTGTGCTTATGTCAGGGGGCTTCCTCCAACTGGCAAAAGTGCCCTCTGCAGGGTTTTAAAGAAGCAGAGCTTCTGGAGAGTTATCATCCATGGTTTGCAGCCAGTTTGGGGAAAAGCCCTCTGCTGACCAGCCCTGTAACAGGCCAATCAACGAGAGGCTGTTGTCCAGAGCAAGTGCTATTTTATCACCCTTGACACCATGTCACCCTTGATTCTAAGCAGTCACCCTTGCCCCAGGGTCCCATTCTGCAACCAATCCTGCTCTGTCTAGGTACCACCCAAGTTCAGGTCCTGAGAGCAGTTCCAGCTAGGGAATCAGACCTCTCTAAACCCTGTACTGCTTTTAGGTCATAAGGACAAATGAAAACACGGGATCAAAGACCCCAGGCCAGCCACGGAGGGACTCTGCTGAACTCAGCAACCTGCTTACCCCGCATATCACCACCTGCCCCCTACCAGTGGGCACTGAACACTATCAAACTGCAGGCACAAGGGAGATAGGCCGGCCAATTTCTCACATAAGCTTCCCATCGATGTGCCATCATCAAAAGGCAAACACAGACAGTAGCTTATAGCCCAAATGTGTTCCTAAGACAGTCCTGAGGAACAGGTTACAGCTGTGATTAGCTCTTTCACCAGGCCTTTTAAGTGCCACAAATGTCCAGGCCTGGGATAGCACTGTAGGACACATGTATAAAATGTGCATTTATTTCTGGTGTGTCAGGTGCTGGAGGACTCAAGGACGCTATTGCCCCATGCAAACATCTGCCCAGGGGCACCATCCTCCAAAGCTTTGCCCCACCTATGTGAGCCCCAACAATGTGCCATGCAGCAGCCTAACTCCTTGTTCTCCTCCCCAGCTGTGAATTACAAGGACACCAAGCTGGATATAACTGAAGCAGGTATTATCAGAACCCACATGGATGCCCTACTGCCTGGGTCTCCTGACATCAGTGAATTCTTCCAACTTGAAGACAAAAGGCAGAGGCCATGACCCACTAGAAAGCAGTCAGGGGTGGCACACAAGGTCCCTACAGACAAAGCCCACATGTCTGCAACCACTCTCCAGGCTGTTACCCAGGCAGAGGCATAATATCCACTCTGTGACCTGACAACTTCTCTTTGGTGGCTGGGAGACTCAGAGCGACGGGACGAAAGGAAGAGACACTCACCCATGCACTCTCTGTAGGAGCAGGTGTGCCACTTTCAAAAGAACTAGAAAGAAAAGCTAGAGATGTTAACAGTGTGTAACCTAATCCCGTTTGCCTAACCTAACACAAACAGAACCTAGGGACAGCAATGGCTTAGCATCAATGCAAGAGACCACAACTCTTACCTGACCCAGACAGGAAGGCATCATATCCTGCTTCATGGGGGCACTTCATCTTGGCTGGAACATTTTCCCATACATAAGAGAGACAGTGAACAACTATTAGAAATGGTCTGGCAAAAGGAGCCCTCTCCCAGCCCAGATCAATGTTTACGGCAGCTGCGGCACGCAGGACCACCATGGTGTATGCACCCCTCTTCCTGCTCACAAGTCAGCTACACCCTGTAAACCCCATAACACAGAGCTTCCCAACAGGCTAGACCCCACGCCAAGGAGAACATAGGCAGCTCCCAGCCTTGGACGTGATCTGTGATGGTTCATGGAGGAGGTAGGAGTTACAGGGGGCTGGGCAAGGAAAGCAGTGGAGGAAACCCATGTACACTTCCATGGTGTGCCACCCTCAGCTCAGCCCACAGTGGGAGAGGGGACATACCATATTTTTCGCATTTGTTTCCATGAACAATTACAGGTGCAGAATCATTGGTGGGATTCAAGTCACTATTAGAAAAAAAAAGTAAGACAATCCTTTTCACTCTTCTTCCAGCCCCTTAAATTGTAAATGCATGTCCTCACACTCGTGTGTGCACTCTTGACACATATATAACATGTACATATGCATATAAACATACACACACATTGTTCTTTATAGTACTGAGGATTGAACCCAGGACCCTTCACACTATATCCCCAGATCTTTCTATTCTATTTTGAGACACAGATCAGGATGTGAGCCTCTTGCCTCAGCCCCCCAAAGTGCTGGGATTATAGGAGTATGTCACCATACTCTGTTTGCACATATGTGGACAGTATGGTCTTGATAACTAGGCAAAAGATCAGGTATGTGGGCCAAAAAAAATTTTTTTTCTTTAAAACAGATCAGCTATACAAAAGGCTCCAAATGGACCATTCTGGGTATTGAACAAACTCTTATCCTTAGCCCAGGCACCAAGTCAAGGAGGACACAGCCTCTGCTCTCCAAGCTTGCTATCTAAAGGCCAGCGTATCAAACATTGTGTCTGTGTCCTGTAACTACCAACACCTGAGCCTCAGACAATGACTCCACAGTCCTTGGCGCTAATGGGTTAAGCAAGCAGGTGACACTCGAAGCAGAGGCCCAAAGCACAGGAACTCACCCAGTTGAAGGAACAGGGTAACGACAGGTATTTCAAACCATAGCAAGAATGGACAGTGACAGGTAGAAACAGATCCAGCGCTGACCAGACCAGATGCCCAGAAGGCATGGCCAAAGCCACCCCACTCCCCACCCCACTGCATAAGAAAAGCAGGCCCAGGCCAAGGAGGAGCTCCTTCAACAAGTGGGGCTGCAGGAAGCCCCAAAAGATCTGCCTATGAAAATGGCCCAGAGAGTTTCAAAGGCTACACAAGCAGCAGTGTAAGAAATAAAATAGGGCAGGACATCAGCAGGACATCTGTGAGGGCTGACTAGAGCAACAGCAATGCCGCTGAACAATGCAGAGAAAGAGAGAATGTAAAGAGGCTTCTGGCCTAACATCATTTGGACTTTACTGACAAATAAACCTTGCAAACTTAGCTCTAGGGCAGCAGGAATGGCAATAGCATCCAACAGTAGAACTTTCATTGCCTTTGCCTTCCCACAAAAGCCTTTACAACTCTGGGTGCTGAGCCCTGCTGAGCTCTCCATTTCTGTCCTGTAAAGCAGGTTTGATGACTGCGACTGTACCATAGTAGCTGCAAGCATTACAAAGGTCACCTAAAAGAATGGTGGCCAAGCCATTTGCAGTTGCACTGGTATTCCCGACCCTGAGAAGGCTAAGGCAGGAGAAGCTCACCTGCCTACAAACCATGACACAGTGACAGTGCTTTGCTAATACTGAATGAAAAGGACTAAGAGCAAGACTTTGTTCAAAGCCCTCCCACAGGGACAAATTCACTTAAGCCTGTCAACAACTCTGTGAATTACAAAGGGTTTTGTTCCCCTATTTTGCAGATAGTGAAACTGAGGCACAAAGAGATCAAATCATTTTTTCATAGTAACTTGTTTTGTTTTGTTTTGTTTTGATGGTAACTTATTAAACAAGTGGCAAAGAAAACAAACTAGGGGCTGGGGAAATAGCTCATTGGCATAAGCACATGCCTAGCAAGGGCAAGGTCTCAAACTGAATCCCCAGTACTACAAAATAGTAATAATAATAATAATAATTATAATAATAATATCTTTTTTTAAAAGAAAGAAAGAAAAGAAAACTTGGTTTCTCTGGACCCCAGCTTATGAACATGTGGTCTCAAGGCCTGCTGTTCTAGACACTGGCATGGGTTTGTGGGACACA
The DNA here is from genome assembly GCA_004027025.1 of Myocastor coypus. Taxonomy (NCBI): domain Eukaryota; kingdom Metazoa; phylum Chordata; class Mammalia; order Rodentia; family Myocastoridae; genus Myocastor; species Myocastor coypus. Next base: position 24,345 of record PVJA010008664.1, read on the forward strand.
GGCAAATGTCCTGTTAAATGTTCCTACAAGTCACAGAGGGCATGATCACCAAGGGGCCCCTGGACACAGTAAGGAGCAAGAGGAAAGTCAAGGAAGGGCCCCAGGATGGAAGTGAAGAGAGGGACAACAGGAATAAGCAAAAGACCCCACCCACCCCACCCCCAGCAGAAAAAGATTCAGGAGGGTAGCAGCACAGACCAGGACCACAAACACAGAACAGGCCATGTCCTGTTCTGAACACCTCCCACCTACTGTCCTGGTAGGGTTTGCAGCAGCTAGGCCAAGGGCAATTCACCAAGGGCAAGAAATCCTGACAGTGAAGGCGACACACAGACTGCTACGTGGACTTACTGCCCAGAGCAGAGCTGGAGCTGTATCTCCAGATAACAGCAGCAGACCCCTCACCACTGCCTCTCTTGATCAAAGAGGCAACAACCACCTCAAGTCTCCTACCATAGCACATAATTTCCAATGCAGGTCCCTGCCCCACTTCTGCATCGTAATGGAAACCAAATACAGGGCCTCTGCACTGAGAGACATCCTAAGCACTTTTCTCTTTTTTGAGACAGAATTTCACTAAATTGCTAATTCTCTGAGGCTGTTTTAACTTTTGATCTTCCTGCCTCTGCCTCGCAGAGTTCTGGGATTACAGGTGTGCACCACCAGGGTCAGCTTAGTTTTTAAACATTGGTGTTGAATGAATGGAGAGGGAGCGACTCAGGGGAGGTCATGGGGAGTCCTGCCCACTGGGCTGACACAGAGAAGGCACGTGTGTTTGCTGGTGATAGAAGAGACAAAAAAGATGACAGGAAAGCAGAAACATTCAGGAGAGCAGGACAAGAGTGCAGAGATTCCTGTCTCTGGTCTCTTCCTTCCTTCTTGGGAATTAGGTCCATGGGCTGCATGGTTGGAGCACAGGTACAGTACCCAGCCCTGCTCCAGAAGGGCCCTGAGAAACACCCATTCACCTGCTCAGTACTTCGTATACTTCCAAGAGGTTGGAAACCCGTGGAAAATGCAGTTCCTGAAATTATAGAAAATAAATCAGGGAGAAAAAAATTCTGTGCTTTTGGCTTTAGGTCTTACCAAAGACCTACAGTAACCTGGACAATACTGACTCCTACAAGCCTCTCTTCCTCTCCCCATACCCTGACCATCTTTAACAGTGTCAAAAGAAAAAGGGGGGGGGGTAGTGGCTTACGAGTTACGAGCTCAGTGGTTTAAGCACCTACGGGGGCAATCTAGTCAGACACAGGACGATGGTTCAACCCCCAGACCTGCCCTTAAGACAGCCTGAACCAGAAAAAAAAAAAAAACTTGAGTATAGTGTCAAGGAACCAGCACCCTAGAGTGACCTAGAAGAGCTCCCAGTGCCAGGCTAGAATGAAGTAGTGCCACTAGCACAACACACACCATCTCCCTCAGCAGACCAGGGTAAGGGATTCTGTAAACACAGGAATCAGAGGCATTAAATGGGAACTCAGGACCGGAGAAATAGCTCAGTAGAATAAGGGCTTGACTGGCAAGCACAGGGTCCTGAGTTCAATCCCCAGTACTGGGGGGAAGAAAAAGGGAGGTGGGACTCAGTCACATTCGTAGGATACTAGGAGCCAAAAGGCTTTGGGGGAGTCCCTGCATTCCAGGACTTGCTCCAAGCTAAGAAAACATATACACCAAAGAACCTGTTCCTGTCTGTTGGCTCCCTTCTTGAATAACCCATTCTAGGCTATTACCCTAATGATCTAAAACACTGATATGATTCCCATCTCTTTTCCTATTTGTAGGCAGCATTAAGGCAGCTAGGTACTTGCTCCACACATAGTGCATGACCCAGTGACACAAAACAATGGCCTAGAAGCTGTCAGAACACCATCTGGCCCCTTCTGAGACCCCACCTGAACACACAGTGAACCAGTGATCCAGGCTGCAACTCCCCAGTGGTTCTTTATTCCCTGTCAGGGTGAGAACCCATGATCTCAAGATATAACCACGATGATGCTTCTCAATACTTTCCAAGAAGGGACCCAACCCTGGTGCTCTGTAAACACATCCAAGATATTTACATAAAATGTATCAAGATCCAAAAAAAGTTCCATTGTGCCATGTGAAGCACAAGGATTACATACAAACAAATCAAAAGCTGAGAACTTGAATGAGAGATGGAAAAAAATCATATATAAGCTAGTATGATGACCCCAGGTGCCAAAACACGAAAGGAAATTGAACTCATTTTGGTTTTGTGTGTTTTGGTTTGTTTTTGTTTGTTTGGTTGGTTGGTTGGTTGAGACAGGGTCTTGCTATGTAGTTCAAGTTAACCTTGAATTCATGGCAATTCCCCTGCCTCAACTTACCAAGTGCTGGGATATAGGTATCCACCACCATGCCTTGTTAATCCCAGTTTTATAAGATAAGACTTCAAAGAGAAACTAGAACAAGAGAAAGCACCAAGTGTACCAACATGGAAAGCAGTTCTTAGCCCAAAGTAAATTCTATTCATTACCTTCCAGATATCCTTTGTAACATTCTTAGTGTCAATAAGAACAGGAAATAGGTTGTGGATATTCTGTTTAAACTGATCATAGCTTTCTGTGGAGAAAGATTCAAATAGTAAAAAAAGTGAGTTAAGTTTGTTAGCAGAATGGGAAGGACCTACTCTCTACCTATGCAAACAAAGCAAAGAAAACAGAAATTAAAAGCATTCTCAATCCCAACTATCAAGGATTTCTAATCTGGAATTAAGTTGCCATCACCATTTTTAATGGTACAGACTAACAATTTTCTATTAGACTCAAGACGCTTTCACAGTCAACAGTAGCTAATACAGTGTGAGAAACTCCAGCCGATGGGATGCAAGAGGGAGAGACAAGGGTAGGAAGGAGAGCAGAAGATCTGGCCTTACCTGGGAGTGGTCTGAAGAACTTCTCATGGAGATGCAGCAGGTCCATCATCATGTTATGCCCCACTAAGGGCTACTTGGAATAAATCAACAAGACAAATTTCAAAAATAATAGCTAGACACCATAGACCAGTGGTGAAGCTATGGTACACATGTATCAGTGGGGCTGTTTGTTTTATTGAAAGCTCCAAAAGGTTTGCCATCACAGCCATGGACTAATGGCATCTCTTGCAAAGGATGCTGGCTTCAGAACCAACTGTGATTCTGGTCCCCTGATAATCCCATCCCCCAGCATCTTTCCTCTCCCATGTAAGGTGGTGGGACCACTTACAGGGGAGAAGGCAGTGGGCATGGAAGAGTTCTCAGACAGGATCCACAGTGAAAAATATTAACTGTTTGCTTAGAATTTTGTTTTTGAGGGGCCTGGCAGGATGGCTCAGTGGTCTAAAGCGCCTGTTTAGGAAAGCTTAGGCAGCTGCAGGGACCGCGGTTCGATCCCTGGCACCACATGCTGCGCCAGCCCTGCCCTCAGGGCAGGCTGAGCTGGCCATAAAAATAAATAAACAAAAGTTCGGAAACAAGAAAAAAAAAAGTTTGAAAAAAAAAAAAAAAAAAAAGAATTTTGTTTTTGAAGCAGGGTCTCGCTGGTCTTGAACCCAGGGTGATCCTCTTGCTTCACTTCCCATGCTGGGACTACAGATGTATGCCATCATTCTAACTGAGAATCTAAACTGTAAAACAGCTGTTACTTAGAGAACATGTTGTTCTCTTAGTAGTTTTAGGTAATTAGCATTGAAAAAGGGCAGAGGAAAGTAATAACTCTAAAATAGTTCACATGTACTGTGCTTTGTCAAATTAACCTATCATGATTTGGTAAAAATGAGCTGAGGAGATAGCTCAGCAATCTAAGCACCTGCCTAGAAAGCACAAGGACCTGGGTTCAATCTCCAGCACACATGCCATACTGACCACAGAACCCCAGGAGCACCACACTGGCCACCAAGATCAGGTGAGGTGGCACATGCCTGTGTTATGGTTTATGTCTAGTTGTCCCCTCAAAGCCTCATATAGTCATTGGGCGGAGACTTCTAGAGTTTGAGACTTGATCTATGATCCCTGGGATTATGGGTTTTAGTACTAATGGGATTATGGGTCAAAGTACTTCTGGGATTATGGGTGTAGCCTAAGGCGGAGGCTGAGGTGGAGAGCCTGAATGTAATATAAAGAGAGACAGAGAGACTTGAGCTGTTGCTGCTGCTCTGCTGCCCTGATTGATTGGCTGCCTCTGCTACCATTTTGCTGCTGTTCTGCCACCATGAACTGGATGCTCTCCGCCCTGCTCCACTCAGCTTTGGGCCAGCCAAATATGGACTGAAACCTCTACAAACTGTGAGCTAAATAAACTTTTCCTTCCTTCATTTTGAGTGTCGGGTATTTGTCCCAGCAACAAGCAAAAGGTAAACTAAGCCTGTAATTTCAGTGCTGAGGAGGCTGAGACAGGGGGATCACTATGAATTTAAACTGCACAGCAAAATCCTATACAAAATAAAGAAAGGAAGAAAGAAAAAGAAAATTATTTGGTAAAAATGAGTTTCAGACCATAAAACCAGTTATCATTAAAAAGAAATCACTCATTTTAAGGAATCTAATTTTACTGTTAAGGATCCCTTCAATCTACAGCCAGAAAGACAAAGGACAATAAATATCAAAGGAAAAGCTGTTTTTCCCTACCTTCTGGGCTTGCACCAGCATCTGGAAAAAGACAGAAAAACCCCTTGCGGAGAGAAGAATCTGCTCCTTCCAACAGCTGTCCCGGTCACCGGAGGCATGCTCCAAGTACCAGCGGTGCTGTTGGCTCACCTTCTTCACTATCACCTGAAATGCAAAAACAAAGGCACAAGCCCTGAACCGGTCACTGGAAATCAAGTCTAGAAATAAGCTGTCTCAAAATGAAAGGAAGCAAACTAAGAGCAGGCAAGGGAAGGCACAGGTGCCTATCACAGAGGGCACAGAAGGCTGAAGTAGAGAGAGAGGTGACAGAGCCACTCAAGACACCTGTTCCCAGGGACAAACTCACCCCCTGTTCTCTCAGTATTGTCCAGATGTTAGGCAGGGCCTGCCTCAGCACCAGCTGCACCTCATAGGCCTGGAACCCTGCACAAGGAAACATGAAGCACACAGACCTGGAGCAGCACCACACCTTCTCCACAAGAGAAGCTCGAGAATAGGAGCTACCGAGAGATGCTGGAAGACAGGCGATTGCGTGCAAAGGCAGCTCTCAGGCCCCTAGGCCCATGAGCCACATGACATCACACAGTTTGCCACTATGTTCCAGGGAAGTATCCCCAAATTTCCTGATCTCAGGAACATTCAAAGCGGGAGCTACAAGAATTTTGGTTTTTGTGGGTTCTAGTTACTGACATTATCCATGTTAGAAATTAAAACTCTAGGGTCAGGGAGATAGTTCAGTGGTATATGCACCTGCCTGGCCAACACAAGGCCCTGAGTTCAATCCTAGTACCACCAAAAAAAAAAAAAAAAAAAAGCAAGAAGTAGAACTCTAGGTTTAAAAAATTTCAGTTTTGAAATTTATAAAAAAACTATTTTTAAAAAATAGCCAGGGGCCAGGGAGATGGCTCAGTGGTCTAAAGCACCTGCAGAGGAAACTTAAGGCCAGCGCTGCAACTGCTGCCCGATCCCCGGCACCACATGCTGTGCATCCCCGCCCCAGAGCGGGCCGAGCCGGCCATAACACAAACAAATAAATGAGGTTTAAGAGAAATAAATAAAAAAATCTTTAAAAAAATAAAAATAAAAAATAGCCAGAAGAGTGACACAATGCCAGGCATAGTGGCCCATGCATATAATTACAGCTAACAGAGGCAGAACAATCACAAGTTCAAGGTCAGTCAGCATGCACACCTTAGAGACCTTGCCTCAAAACAAAAAGTAAAAGGGCCTGGAGATGCAAGAGTAGAACGTACCTGGGTTTCATCCCCAGTATTACAATTTTTTTTTTTAAGTGTGACACTGTTTCACATTTTTGCACCTAGCTGAAACCATATCTGCTTTTGCATTTAATCTGCTAATCTTCTAGGATATGCTGTGGTTACTCCAATACACAAAGAAAACCCAAATGGATGGATAAATGGACAAGGGAAGAGATAATCTTATCAGATGACTTTCAGTACTCTTAATACTATGTAAATCAGGGCCCAGCAGGATGGCTCAGTGGTCTAAAGCGTCCGCTTGGGAAAGCTTGGGCGGCTTCAGGGACCATGGTTCGATCCCCGGCATCACATGCTGTGCCAGCCATAAAATAAATGAGTGAAAAAACAAACAAAGGTTCTGAAACAAGAAAAAAAATAAATAAAATAAAATAATTCTTTTAAAAAAAAAATACTATGTAAATCAAAACATGGTAGTTGACTGCTTTATGCAATCTAAACCTACTACTAGTAAACTTTCTGGTACTATAACATTAAATTGCACTTGCCTAACTTGCAATTTGAATAGATTTCTTCTTCCCCAGTACTAGGGATTGAAACCTTTGCACTGAGTTGTATCTCCCAGGTCAGTTTTTTTGTTTTTTGGGTTTTTTTCCCCCACTAAATTTCCCAGGTGGGTCTCAAATTTGAAATCCTCCAATCTTTGTCTCCCAGGTCAGGGATACAGGCATAGGCTCCCTGATCCAGCTCCTAGAATGGATTTTTTAATCATGATTTTTTTTTTAAACA
>PVJA010008664.1:31077-63709 GCA_004027025.1 Myocastor coypus
AAAAAAAAAAAAAAAAAGACATCAGTGCTCACTCATGAGCATTGATTTTATCAAAAAGACTTCAGTGTTAGAAAGCTCTCAAGTTTATGTAGGCAGATTCAAGTTTTTCCAACTCTTCCCTATTTTATTTTATGTATTTAGTAAGGGTCTACAAGGTCTCACTATGTAGATCCAACTCAGTGACTCTCCTGTTTTCGGCCTCTCAAGCATGGGATTACAGGCCCGTGCCAGTCTCAACTGCCAGTCTCTGGGGTTGGGGCTGGCACAGCATACCGTCCTTCCATCCAACTCTTAATTGAAAGCTTGAGTTTATCACTAGCTAACACTCTTGAGTTACTTACCTTGATGTGACAACAAGCCTACCTTTTCCACTGAGAAAATTACTGCAAAATACTCAAGTATCTACAATAGTAGGCTAAGGAGATAGCTCAGTGGCATAAGTGCAAGGTCCTGAGTTTGATCCCTAGTACCACCAAAAAAATATATATATAATAAATATTTTTCCAGTAAAAATGATATTCCAGGGCTAGCAAGATAGCTCAGCAGACTAAGTGCTTAAGCAAGTGCAGGGACCTGGCTTTGATCCCCAGTACCACGTGCCATGACAGCCCTGACCTCACCACACTGAGATCAGGTGTGGTGGCACCCACCTACAATCCCAGTGCTCAGGAGGTTAAAAACAGGAGGATCAGTACAAATCTTAGCTACATAGTGAGGTCCTATACCAAATACATTTTTAAAAAAAGATATTCCAAGAGAAAAAAAACCCAACTGGGGCTGATTATGTAGCCCAGTGGTAGAGCACTTGCCTAGCATGTACAAAGCCCAGGTTTGATTCTCCTCACTGGGAAAAACAAATGCAAATGAACAATAACAACACAAGCAAAAACAGCCAAATTCAGTTTTCAACTCTGAAAACTGCAAAATGCTTCTTCTCAAGAGAACTTCCAAAGCAACGTTGTTGGTATACTTATTTTCTTCTACACTTATATTAACATAGAATATTTATAAGAACTCAAAGGTAGAGACTTAAAGTTTGAATATTACTTCCTCACCAAGATTAAGTTGGCTTTTTAAAAAACTGATAATGAAATTATACACTTTAACTTAAAAAGAAATAATGGCAATGAAGAATGCAATGACTACCACCACAACTGATGCTCCAGGTAATTTAATTTTTGCCAAGATGCTAGCAGGTTTAATCCCCATCCCTGCAGGACCCAGAAAAATGCTGAAACTGCAAGTCTCAGAAACCACAAGGGCCACAGACTACGCTCTGAGAACTGCTGCACTAGGGCATACACATGGGGTAGGGAGCAGGGGTTAACGAAAGTCAGTAATAGCACTCAGGATGGAATCTACACAGTGGCCCCTGAATGAATTTGACTTCCTCAGCCTTGAAATTCAAAGTAAGCTGAAAAGGCTTTGATTTTTGAGGCATCTGCTGAGAAAACACTGGCATCACACTTAATACATGCTATGTGAGACCAGGACCTGTAGCTGATCTGTCCCCTAGTTCTGGAGTTCTGGCACATGACTGTGACCTGCCCCCATGTTCCCACATCGGGAGGACAGCCTGCTCCCTACCAGCAATATCAAGCAGAGTCATCTCGTCACCTTCCTCAGCCAGGTCCAGCCACCGTGTCACCTCATCAATCACTGCCTTCACTTGGTCTTTATCCAGTGAGCTGCAAATGGTCATACAAGAGTGGAAATGTTAGAGAAAACCGCCCCAGATGGGCCAGCAAGACAGCTCAGTGGTCTAAAGCACCTGCTTAGGAAAGCTTAGGCAACCGCAGGGACCAAGGTTCAATCCCGGGCACTACATGCTGCACCAGCCCCATCCCCAGGGCAGGCTGAGTTGGCCATAATATAAAGATATAAACAAACAAATAAATAATTGAAAACTGCTCCAGAATCTTTAAACAATCTTAACAAAAGAAATTCCAGGGCTTGCTGGTTTAATCATTATAATCTCATAAAAACTGACTCAGAAAGGTCAGTTGTTCTCCAGATCTTTTTATGCAGTAGGAAGACAAACCTGGGCCTATCTTCTTTCCAGGTTTCCTTTCTGCTCTGCTGAGAGTTCAGAAGAAACAGAAGGCTCTAACCAATACTAAGCAGTGCTATCAAAGTCATTTCAGTTTGGAACAAAAGAAAAAAGGCAAGGGCTTTGTAAATCCTCTCCTGGGTCAGAGAAGAATAGTCTCGCTCCAACTTTTGAAAATAACAGATTAAAAATTCTAATTGCTAGGCATGCATGGTGTACACACCTGCATACCCAGCACTTGAGAAGCTGAGGCAAGAGGATCACTACAAATTCAAGGCTTCCTAAGTAACTGGGATTATACGTATACATGTGTATAATCCCAGTTACTTAGGAAGCTGAGGCAGGAGACTGCTACAAGGGCAACCTGGGCAACTTAGAAAGACTCTATATCAATACAATTTGTTAAAGAAAGGGCTAGGTAACTCAGTGGTAGAGAAATCCTGAGTTTAATCCCCATTGCTGACAAAAAAAAAATAAATAAATAAAAAATAACATAGTATTTCCGTTACTAAAAAAACACAAAACCCTGTATTTTTATATTTAAAAAAGCACCAAAAATAGGGGGTAAAAAAGAAAAGTCTCAACATTACACAAGATCATTACCTGGACCAAATTCTGAATCATATTTCAGAGCTAATAGCTGTTTAATTTATTCACTGCCCAGTAAAGGCAAAAAACCCCAAAACTCAAAAAGCTTAAATGACTTCTTCAAACCCAACAGTTAGTTAATAGCACTGATAGTGCTGGACCCTGAGGTCCTGATACTATCTTGCAGCTAATACTGTGGTCCTCACTTGTCACTCCTCCACAGGCAGCACAAAGCTGCAGGGCCTAAGCACGGCACGGGCCAAACAAAAAAGGGCCACAGATTAGTCTCCCACACAGGATCAGGTATGCTGGGCTAGAAGAGCATCTAAAGCCTGGGCCCTGTATGGCAGATACATCAAGGTTATCTGTGAGTCACCCTGCCAATGCCTGGATCCCAACATAATACCTTACAGCAAGTTCAACATAGCTGTTTCCCCCACCTGGACCGTGGAATGAACTCATTTGACTAACAAGAGTTTTTCTTTTTTTATTTTTAAACACTAGAAACCCTATTTAAAGTAGTGGGAAGTTCACAAGAGAGCTGAAAGAATGTAAGATCCAGGAGGTGGCTTCTTACTACAGCAACAGATGGACCCCCAGAACCACAGGTCTTTAGGTCTGGCAGAGCACAGGCAGCCAAAGTATAGAGCACACATCATAACTACACTCCCAGAACCAGGAGATGAACTCACAGGAAACACAGAAAACATGGCCACAAATAAACCAGTAAGAAAGACCACCTACCTGCGAACTTTCCAGTTCCCTGTCAGGATACTATGCTTAATTTTCTTCTCCTGTTCTTCATTCATATATGGGATTCCCTTTTTGAGAAACTAAAAACAGGAAGAGAGCCAGAGGTGGCCTCTGAGGCAAGGAGCACCAGAGTGAGGGAAAGTGCCCGGCCTCCCAGGAACATGCAAGAAAGAAGACAGGCAACAAGCAGTGTGGCAAATGAGACGGGACTCTGAACAACATGCTGCCCCTCCCCAAACACAGTACCTTATTATAATTGAAGCCATATTGATTCAAAAACTGAACACTAGATGCCTGGAAAGAGAATTCTGTATCCAAAATTCCAAATGTTGTAGGAAAGAGAAAGAAGTTGCACGAATGGGCTATATACCTATTAAAATAAAAACAAAATGTAAGGAGACTAAAAGCAGTTAAAATAATTTAAAAATTAAGAAAACAAAAACCCCACTCTGGTTCATAGAGCAGGTTTCAGTGGGCTTTTACTTCCATCTAGGAAGGACCTAAAATTTCCACAGTGTTTCAAGTCTTGGCCAAAGAAAAAAGGCTCTGCCTTGGGGAATAGGGCCCATCCCAGAGATGGGCCCAAAACAATCCCTCTGTCACTCAGTCCCCCTCCACCACTGAAAGATGGGAGCAGACCCCACCTTGCTAAGTGAAGACAACACAAGATCACCACAGAAAACAGCAACAAAGAAACTAGAAAGCATGAAGAGAAATAGGCCCATCCTCACAGATGTAACATCCTTGATGATTGGGACTTGTGAGCAAATTTCTCTCACAACGTTGCACAAGGAACCACTGAATATAAATCAGGAGCACCTAAGAAAGATGCAGGAGGCCAGGGCTATCACTCAGCAACATGGTGCTTGCCTGGCAAGCACGAGGTCCTGAATCCAATTCCCAGTACCTCCTCCCCTGTCAAAAAAAAAAAAGAGAGATGCAGGGCAGCGGTGGCAAGGATGAGAGGGTAAGCTAGAATCTACAGAGGACAGAATGAGTGAAGAGCCAGAGGAGAGCACATTGAGCATCTACGACAAAGTGACTCAGACACTTGGAATCAACTCAACAGGGAAAAGGTGGAACACACAAGGCTAAGAGCTGTACGTTGTGCAACAGCTCTTTATACATACATGTTTGACTCTCCTTCAATACTGGAGAATACAGATAATCCTAGAAGAATGAAAACAGAAGTAATGAATGTCAAAGAAAAGCTGCCTGAAGTTAACCACAAACACAAAGCCCTTCCAACAGTGCTTTGCATACCCCACATGGTACATGTGGGATGTAGAAGGAGAGCATCCTCTGGAGAAGCAAAGGGACAGACTTGGAGTATGACAACTATAACAGCATGAAATTACTAAAATGTAACTGTGGCCATTTCTTCAAACACAGAAATCTTAAGAATAGAAACAGTATAACTAGCCGGGCGTGGTGGCTCACACCTGTAATCCCAGCACTCGGGAGGCTGAGGCAGGAGGATTGGTGCGAGTTCAAGACCAGCCTGGGCTACAAAAGTGAGCTCAAGGCCAGCCTGAACTGCATAGCGAGACCCTGTCTCAAAAAGACAAAAAAAAAAAAAAAAAGAAACAGTATAACTAAAAGCCACTTCCTGTACTTCTCGAAGAAAAATAAAATAAGAAAAACAGACACAACAACAAAACAGTAGAGGACTAGAGTAGAAAGGAAAATATAAATACACTTGTGTGGTTGACACAAGGTCCCAAGTTCTATCCCTGGTTCCAAAAAAGAAAGAAAAAAAAATTAATACACTTGTGAACAGATGTTCAGTGTTGCTCATAATAAAAGAACTGTAAAATGTGGCCTATGCTCTTCCTGTATATAGTATTTTATAGCAATAGTCATGATAAATGGTTTATATACTAATGACAACCAATTTCACAAAGGCAGGACTGAGTATGTAGTTGTAACAGAAATCACATTTCCAGAAAAATCTAAGATATTTCCTTATGTTTATAGAAAAACTTGTTCGCCTGCCCCACAAAAGATTATTGGCCTTTTATTGTAAGACATAAGTCAGAAGAACAATTAGATCATTTTTTTTCTCTACCAGGTGGGGAAAATTTTTCAAATCAAGAATACTAGGCAAGGCTGGTAAGATAGCTCAGCGGTCTGAAGCACCTGCTTAGGCAAGCTTAGGCAACCGCAGGGACCACAGGTCCATCCCCAGCACTACATGCTACACCAGCCCCACCCTCAGGACAGGCTGAGCTGGCTATAATATGTATAGAGATACATAGATGGATGGATGGATGGATGGATGGATGGATGTACCAGGTGACAGTGGTTATTTCTTAACTCTTATTCAGGCACAGAAAACAATCCTACTAAATTCTTCCACTTGCCTTAAAGTGCTGGTCCCAAAAACAATATAAAAAGATACCTGCTATCTTTGAAAGTGATTTTTAAGAGAAGACACAAAAACAATAAAACAGGGTTTTGCTGAGATGGTCTCACTATGTATACCATGCTGATCTTAAACTCACTATGTAGCCCAGGCTGGCCTCCAATTTGCTGAGATCCTCCTACTTTAGCCTCCTGAGTGTTGCACTGCTGCATACAGCTAGACAAGAAAGTACTTTCCTGCATGACTTGTAAACAACTGCAAGCAGACTCACCAATCTGACAGACTGTAAATTGCTGAATACTCTGTCGGGTCTTGAGATACCAGTCAGATGGCAAATCAAAAAGGCTGTGAAAAAAAGAGACAATGCGTACCATAAGCAAGAAGATCAGATCAGGATGGAGTTTTCTCTTTGTTACAGCAACTGGGAAACCAATTAAGGCCAACAGTCAGGTACCCCAACAGGTAGGAACAACCCACACAAAGTGCTCTCCCCTCCAAAAGCCCATAGCATGTCTGCTAAGAAGCAATGCTGCCTAGGCAGGGTCTTATACAAAGAGGATCTGGATGAGTCACCTCTCTGTGGTGTGCAGACAGCTTTAGCTTTACCTGATCTGCTGGAGCCTGGACAGGTTAGAACGAAGTCCAGTGAACTCTATGTCTAGACCTGCAAAGTAGGCATAAAATATAGTCTCCAGGTGCACAGCATACTCTACACTAAACAAGGAGTGATCAAAATACAGTAGTGTGGGGGCCCAGCAGGATGGCTCAGTGGCCTGCTTATGAAAGCTTGGGCGGCTGCAGGGACCACAGTTCAATCCCCGCACCACATGCTGTGCCAGCCCTGCCCTCAGTGCAGGCTGAGCCAGCCATAAAAAATAAATAAACAAACAAACAAAAGTTCTGAAACAAGAAAATTCTAAAAAAAAAACCAAAATACGGTAGTGTTGCTGAGCCTGGTGATGCACATCTTGTAATCCCAGTGTTACTGAAACTGAGCTAGGAGGTTCATTTAAAAGGTCAGTCCGGGGCACATAGCAAGTGTTGAGTACACAGTGTGTAAACTACACAATGAGACCCTGCCTCAAAATACAAGTGTTCAGGGCCGGCCAAATAACTCAGCGGATTAAAACACCTGCAAGCAGGCACAAGGGCTGGGGTTCGATCGATCCCCGTGCCAGCTGTGCCCACCCTACCATGCTTGGGGTGCACTGAGATGGCAATTGAGACTGGGCGCCTATAATACCAGTTCTTGAGAGGCTGTGAACAGGCGGATCACCACGAGTCCGGGCAGTCTACCAGAAAAGCTGGCTCCTAAGTCCACCTTATTCACCCAATATGGCACCTTGGGGACTTGTGGCTCTTCCCCCAAGTCAAAGTTATTCTTCTAGAAAGGTGAATGCTTTCAATGAATTGTGGTCACTAAAACAGGACCAGCTTCAGAACGTGGCAAGAATGAAAAGACGTGTGCGCTGGAGGGAGTATCTTGAAGGGGGGTGATAGCGATGCGTCCTTTTTTTTTTTTTTTTTAATTTTACATTCACCGTGTTTTGATCACACCTCCTAAAGTTTCAAGTGGCCCATGTGCTCCCCCTTTTCGTTGGAGAAGCCAGGTGGGGAGATGGGGTGGCCCAATGCCGGGCACAGCGGGCCCTCCGGCCTGGGACCTGGACCACAGAGCTCGGCTCCAGCTGGGCGCAACGGGCCTCGGAGCCTGAGCAGCGGCCCCCCTTCCTCCCCAGGGCCCCCTTCCAGGCTAAGGGCTACCGGCCACCCGCTCCCGCGCATTACCCACGAAGTCGGCCTCCCGGAGGAGCTTCTGCAGCAGCGGCAGGCTCCGCTCAAACTCGTCGGCGCCCAAGTCCATGGCCACTGTGAGGCCGCGTGCTTCCCGCCCACTCGCCCCTTCCGCCTCTGCCACCTCCGCCCGCCTTAAAGGTGCGCATGCGCATGCGCACGCCACCCGACACCTGTCCCGCTGGGGCCTAGCAAGACGCCCAGCGACGAAAGAGGTACGCGAGGAAAGCGAGCGGCGGGCCTGACCTTCCCTGCTGGCGGGAAGCTAACGCACAGTTTAGAAGCCATCGAGGACCCTCCTTTCAAGCCCTCTCTCAAATTCTAGCCTTCTATTTCAGGAGCTTAATGGCGCTCCAAGCAATAAAGGGAGGGGAGAAAAACAATTAGAAATCAGCTTTGCAGTGCCTCCGTTGAGATATTTATTAGCTGGGAGCTGTTAAGATACGGGATGCTGAAGCCTCGAAATCAACCACATCTCTTAAAGCACTGATGTATACTGTATTGACTTCTGTCATCTTTGCGCAGGGGCCATACTAATCCTCTCTGTATCATGCCAATTTTAGTACATATTGCCGAAGTCAACAAAAAGTTGCATCATATTTGTAAAATATATTGAAGTCAGACTGTCAACAAAAACCTATTCCAGCTGGGCATCGTGGCACACACCTGTAATCCCAGCACTTAGGCTGAGGCAGGAAGATTGGTGTGAGTTGGAAACTAGTCTGGGCTACAAAAGTGCGTTCAAGGCCAGCCTGAACTGCATAGCAAGTTTAATACCAGCCTAGGCTACAAAAAGTGAGCTGAAGGCCAACCTGAACTGCATAGCAAGACCCTGTCTCAAAAAGAAAAAAAAAAAAAAAAAACCCTATTTCATTTCTAAACAAAGGTGTTTTGTTTTGTTTTGTTTTGTTTTGCAGCACTGGGGTTTGAACTCAGGACCTTGCACTTGCCAGGCAGGCACTCATGCCATGGAGCTATGTCCCTGGCGCCAATGAATGGAATATTTTAAAAACTGCTCTAAAAGCTACAAGTGCTAACACATTCTTCTTCCTCATACATAACACATACTTTAGGGGCTGGGGAGATAGCTCCGAGGCACACGTGCCTGCTGGGCAAGTGCAAGGTCGTGAGTTCGAACCCTGGTCCAAAAAAAAAAAAAAAACCACATACTTTATTTCACAGAGCGGCCATGATACACATTTCACAAGTGCCAGTGTTTTGTTAACTTTCTGCCTTTCGACCTTTTCTTTCTGATCTAATTATAATTCTCACTTCAGGACAAGCTGAACCCACTCTATCCTTAGTCGGTTTCCACATCCACTTGCAGTTCTTCCTGGCTCTTTTCACTCTTTCCATCCGCTTATCTACAGCAAGAATCAAGAGCCACAGAAATTTAAAGTTACTCTTTATCTTCACATACTGACAGTACCTGCCTAAAAAACAAAAACAACTGGGCATGGTGGCCAAGGCCTGTAATCCTAGCACTGGGGAGGCTGAGGCAGGAAGGTTACTGGGAGTTCAAAGCCAGCCTGGGCTACAAGATGAGTTCAAGGCCAGCCTGAACTGATGGAGAACCTGTCTCAAAAACACAGCAAACAGTCCTACACTTTAAACAGCAAACAACTCATATTAACTGGGATCCCCTCACTATGAGTCACCCTTGGCAATGCATGTTTTACAGATGTGAATACCCTTGCTCACAGGCAAGAAAGTTCATATAAGCAGAAGGTAGTTATTGTGCCTTTATTTTATTAACTTACAAATTTTAATTTGTCCTTCAAAAGTTATAAATGATGCTTTCCTTAGATATCTTTCATAACTAAAAATGTGGAAGAATTTAACCCTAGATTAAAAAATGAAACTATATACAGGCACACACACCAAATCTAACTATAATCTTCCACTGTTACATTGCCGCTATAAAACTTCCAGGCTTTTTCTTCCAAATGCTTTCTTTTGATGACCATAAGTAGCCAACAGTTTTATATTTACAGAACAATTAATGCCTCCATTTCATTCATAGATTCTCCGGGGTTCCTGCAGCACCACACCACCTTCTGTCATGGCACTCTGTAGATGCTTTATCTAGTTTTGAAGATCAGAAAAAAAAAAAAGAAAAGAAAGAAGATTAGATCAGCACACAAGAAAGCAAAAGATGAGTACATCCACCTTCCAAACATAATGAAACAGACAGCTGATTGCTCTTGCTAACTTCCCAGGCTACACTGGTTTTTTTCAGAAAGTGATCTAAAAAATGAGCTACATAGCCGGGTGTAGTAGTGCACGCCTGTAATCCCAGCATTTGGGAGTCTGAGGCAGGAGGATCGCTGTGAGTTTGAGACCAGCCTGGGCTACAAAAGTGAGCTCAAGACCAGCCTGAAATGCATAGCAAGACCCTGTCTCAAAAAGCAAAAAAAAAAAAAAAAAAAAAAAAAAAAAAAAAAAAAAAAAAAAAAAAAAAAAAAAAAAAAAAAAAAAAAAAAAAAAAAAAAAAAAAAAAAAAAGACCTATGTGAGAAAAAGGGAACTCACAAGCAGTATTTTAAAATATTAGAGCAGGGCATGGGGGCGCACACCTATAATCTCAGCACTTGGGTGGCTGAGGCAGGAGGATAGGTGACAGTTTAATACCAGCCTAGGCTACAAAAAGTGAGCTGAAGGCCAACCTGAACTGCATATCAAGACCCTGTCTCAAAAAGACAATCAAGCAATCCATCAAGATGTGTGCATCAGCCGGGCGTGGTGGCGCACGCCTGTAATCCCAGCACTCGGGAGGCTGAGGCAGGAGGATCGGTGCAAGTTCGAGACCAGCCTGGACTACAAAAGTGAGCTCAAGGCCAGCCTCAACTGCATAGCAAGACCCTGTCTCAAAAAGACAAATAAATAAATAAATAAATAAAATAAAATATTTCGCCAGGATACCAGTAAGTAGAAAGTACAATAGTTGACATTGTGGACTACAAAGAAATCAAGCTGAATTTGAAATCCACCACACACTGACTCTGATCTACTCATGTACAGAATGGGAATATTAGTTCATACTCTATAGGTTGCCATGAAAATTAAATAATGCTGTCATAGGGCCCGGCATGGCTCAGTGGTCTAAAGCGCCTGCTTAGGAAAGCTTTGGTGGTTGCAGGGACCACGGTTTGATCTCCAGCATCACATGCTGCGCCAGCCCTGCCCTCAGGGCAGGCTGAGCCAGCCATAAAAATAAATAAACAAACAAAAGTTCTGAAACAAGGAAAAAAATAAATAATTCTTTAAAAAAATAAATAAATAAAATAATGCTGTCATATACACACCAGGGTCTAATAAATACAAATTATTTGGAAACTATTATTATGTGAGCATTTAATATCAAAAATTAACAAAAGGGGGCTGGGGAAATAGCTCATTAGAATAAGTGCTTGCCTGGCAAGTGCAAGGGCCTGAGTTCAATACCCCTGGTCACGAAAAAAAAAAAAAAAAAGTCCTTTTCATATATATATTAAATTATTTTGTAGCACAACAGATGGACAGCATATGCTATACAAGAACTCTTCCACCAAGAGTTGGACACAAAGCTCCCTGTGGTACGGGAGAAGACAGTGATATGCACACCTGGGCATTTGCATAAAATCACTAAACAGAGAGCAGGGGTGGAGTGTGTACAGCAGTGCCCAAGTGTGCATATCACTATCTTCTCCCATAGCACAGGGAGCTTTGTGTCCAAGCACCTGAAGGAAAGATGCCCGTGCAGAGTGCCTGGTGCAACCCCTGCTCAGATGAGCACAGTGCTTGCCCTGGCCACATTGCACATCCTGAGCTCCCCTCTGCCCTGTGAGAAAGTCGAGTCAACCATGAAGGCCACAGATATCCTGCAACAGTGGTACTTGGCCCTTTGCAGTATTCTATCCTTGATGCCCTTTCGTATCTGTTGATGAAGAACTAATGTGCAAATACACAGCCAGGCTGAGTTAAATAATCTCCTGAAATAATGCAGGGATTTATTACCACGTTCATCTACAATAATAATAATAATAATAATACCGAGTCTGCTGCTGCTTCCCAAGGTGTGGGCTGGAACACCATGAAGTTGATTCCTGCTTCTAAGCATCGCTGTGCCAGCACTCGTCCTATACTCTCGCAAGCTACCACGTTTCTGGTACTGTAAAGGTGCTTTCTGATAGCCCACTCACGAGTGGATGCTGATACCACAACCTGGCCATTCCAGTGCTCCACGAGGGCTTCCACATGATGCTGAGTCCTTACAACTCGCAACCTAAACAGGATGAGAAGGGAATAAAATCATAAACTATCTTGCCATCCCAAAGCTAAATTAAAGCCAATGAACAAATGTCTGTACATTTTCGAAAAATTCAAGGTTTAATGGATTTTACTTGGGATTATGAGCCTATCTTTAATAATAACAAACTAAGTATTTCATTTAACTTCAAGTATCAAAGAGAAATTTAGTATTTCTCAAAAAGTAAGCTTTATTTACTTAAAATATATACTTCAGAAAAAGATTTAAAGAGGTAGAGCTAAACTGCTGTGTGCTAGAAATATACTTTATGCTTTTATTTCCCAGCTAACACCAAAACAAATACAGCCTTCAATGTAAAAATTGAAATTATTGGAATAGTACAAGGAAACTGAAGTTTTTAATAATTTCAAAGGAAAGTAAACCTATTTAAATGACACCAAATATGGCATATACCATTTATACAAGATGGATACAACCTTCTGCATGGTAAGAAATACTTGGGCTGACAAGATAGCTCAGTGATCTAAAGCACCTGCTTAGGCAACCACAGGGACCACGGCTCAATCCCCATGCAACACTGTAAACTAAAAGATAACCATTAACAGCCAGTTAACTGGAAATATCCTCAAAATGATATTCTACAGTTGGAATGTAGTACCTTATCTTCTAGAGGCATATCTCGGGTCTCTATAAACAATCTCATTCTTCTACCTTTTTAAGTCACAGAAACAGAGAAAAGTAAAGTAAATTGGGTATGATCACAACTACTCATTAATAAAACCAATAGCTAAAGCCAAGAGTCTGCCAATGCCCTCAACTACCACAAAGGATTTCAAGACACATTATTGAGTGAGTAATTAGAGGAGACAGGGCTAAAGAAGAAATTCAGAATGGAATTTGTGGCATAAAAAGATTTTCAACTTTAAAATATATATATATATGATCTTATGTGTAATTCTAGAAAGATACAAAAGACTATATTCCATTTTGGGTTTTATAACATACATAAATATGGGCCGGCCAAATAGCTCAGCAGTTGGGATTCAGTCCTGCCATGCCGGCCCTGCCCCCAGGGTGCACTGAGACAGCAACTGAGACTGGACATGATGGCATACACCTGTAATCCCAGCTCTTGGGAGGCTGTAAACAGGCAGATCACCACAAGTATGATGTAGTAGTAAGACCCTAAACACCCTATAGACCATTCCCTAAAATACAAAAATAAAAATAAAAAATAAACATTCGTAAACACAACTGACCCTCCATCTCTGGACATCAAATCCTTGGACTCAACCCATCACAGATGGAAAATATGTGGGGGAAAAGCTACATTTGCACTGAATTTTTTATTACTATTCCCTAAACAGTATAGCATAATTCGGGAGACTTGCCAGGTAACTCAGTTGATTGAGTACAGCATAACAGATATTTACAAGGCATTTATATTGCATGAGAGGGGGCAGTGATTTGGGGGCAGTTTTTTCCTGTTTGTTTTTTGGTTTTTGGGGGGTTTTGTTGTTGTCGTTTTGTTTTTTTGGTGTGTGGTACCAGAGATCAAATTCAGGAACTTGTGCTTCTCAGGCAAGCACTTATTCCACTGACCTATCTCACTGCCCCCCCCCCAGCCTTGAACTCACTTTGTAACCATGGCTGGCCTTGAACTCAAGACAATCCTTCTGCTTCAGCCTCCCAAATACTAGAATTACAGGTGTGTGCCATCAAATCCACTTTACGTTAGATATCGTAAATAGTCTAATGACTTGTTTTTCCGAGACAGAGTTTCTATAGAGTTCAGGCTGGCTTTGAAATCACTTTGTAGCCCAGGCTGATCTCAAATTCCTGGCAATCCTCCTGCCTCAGCCTCCCAAGTGCTGGGATTCCTGGAATGCATGACCCCACCTGCCAAAAATCACACTCTCTGTAAGAGTTAAAAAGAAAGGAGAGCTGGGCGTGGTGGCTCACGCCTGTAATCCCAGCACTTGGGAGGCTGAGGCAGGAGGATTGGTGCGAGTTCGAGACCAGCCTGGGCTACAAAAGTGAGCGCAGGACCAGCCTCAACTGCATAGCGAGACCCTGTCTCAAAAAGACAAAAAAAAAAAAAAGAAAGGAGAAGAGATGACAGTAAACAGTCCTTGTAAAGGACCAACCAATAAACACTTTAAACTTTGTAGGCCATGGCTTGTATACAACTCAGTGAACAAAATCTTTGTGAACACCAAATTTTGAAATTTATCCACATTTCAAGGGTCACAAAATATTTTTTCAACTTTTTAGCACTTTGGGGGCTGAAAACAGGAAGATCACTACAAGTCTGATCTGTATAGGGGGACCCTGTACTAAATACATTTTTTAAAAAAAATTAGTGACAGTAATAAGCTTGGTTTCAAAGATTTTTAGACACATTATTAAGTAAATGCTTAATCCAAAATACTTCATGTCAACTGGCTACTCTTTTTAACTCATAAACTTTAAATAAAATGTATTATAGCAATTGTAACATGCTGTTATTCCTATTTCACTATTATGAAAGTATTGACTTGTGGTGACAAGCATGACATAACTAGTAAGAATGTTCGCCCTGCTACCTGAGGTGTCACTCATCTGTTATCTCAGCACTCAGGAAGCAGGAAGAGTACCACAAATTAAAGGCCAGCCTGGAGTACACGGCAAAACCCTGCCTCAAAAAAAGTACAGGCCCAGTGTTTGCTAAATAATTTCTAATTTTGGGGGGCCAGGAAGATGGCTTAGTGGTCTAAAGCGCCCACTTAAGCAAGATTAGGCAACTGCATCAACCACAGTTCGATTCCTGGCACCACATGCTGCACCACCTCTACCCCCCAGAGCAGGCTGAGCTGGCCATAATAAAAAAAATATAATTAAATAATCTCTAACTTGCCTTTATTACTTTATATAGTCCTTTAGAAATATGCTACTTTAAATCACCTTTAAGGAAATAAGCAGCTGGGCCCAGCGGGATGGCTCAGTGGTCTAAAGCGCCTGCTTGGGAAAGCTTGGGCGGCTTCAGGGACTGCGGTTCGATCCCCGGCACCACATGCTGCGCCAGCCCTGCCCTTGGGACGGGCTGAGCCGGCCATAAAAAATGAGTGAATAAACAAAGGTTCTGAAACAAGGAAAAAATAAATAAATAAAAAATAAGAAATAAAAAAAGGAAATAAGCAGCTGACAAACAACTATACTGAGCTGCAACACAATGATGATAATTTAGTGTCCTGACTATAAGATCCTACAAAATATATTTGAATACTTGTAGAACTTACTAATCATGTCTCTTAGCCTTAACTCACTTCTGAAAAATGGTGAAAATTATACTTACTTCAAAATATAGTTTTAAGGGCCTGGCAGGATGGCTCAGTGGTCTAAAGCACCTGCTTAGGAAAGCTTGGGTGGCTGCAGGGACCACGGTTCTATTCCCAGCACCACATGCTGCGCCAGTCCTGCCCTGAGGGCAGGCTGAGCTGGCCATAAAAAAATAAACAAACAAAAGTTCTGAAACAAGAAAAAAATAAAATTAAATTAAATTTAAAATTCTTTAAAAAAATAAAATAAATTCTTCAAAATATAGTTTTAAGATAGTTCAGCAAACTAAGCACATGCTTAGGCATGTGCAGGGACCTGGGTTCAATCCCTGGCACTACAAGCTGTGCCAGCCACCAAGACCAGGAGTGGTGGCACATGCCTGTAATCCCAGCACTTGGGAAGCTGACACAGGAGAATCACTACACATTCAAGTGGCCATAACAAGACCCTTTATCAAATAAATAAATAAATGTCACCTTTCCTACAATAGTACACAACTAGCCTCTACTCTGACATTATGTATCTTTTAAGTTTTCTCCACCTGCCAGTGACACCTCTACTCACGATGTTGTCAGCATCCCGAGAGAGAAGCACAGGCAAACATGATAGCAAATGCACTCAGCAAATGAACTGGAGAAACAATCTAGCACATACAGTGCACTGCCCATCACTAGGAGACTTAATTACCTGTGCCAGAATTCTCGGGACGGCCACACTGTCCCCCAACCTCTCTCTTTCCTGGCTACACCTAAGAGCTCCAGATTCCTGGGGTTTCGGTTGGTGAACTCTGGGGCGACAGCTTCGTTTTCCACAGGTTCTGTTTTCAGCTTCACCTCTGGCGTGGAGCTGGTTGAGAGAGCTGCAAACTTACACTCTAAGAAACAGAAACGATCAGACGAATCTTTTAAAATAAAATTTAAAAGAATTTTAAAAATAGCCTAAAAGAACACAAACGTGCTCTGTTCCCATCCCGAAGCTTAGACTTTGAAAGTCACAGATCCTGATACAAAACCTTCTGCTACAGTCAGCACAGTGCTGCTTGCACATTTACTTCCTCCAAGTCTACCACAAAAGAATTTGCAAAAGCCGGACCTCGTAGTGCACACCTGTCATTTCAGCAGAAGCTGGGACAGGAAAATGACAAGTTCAGGCCAGACTGGGCAATTGAAAGAGACGTCTCAAAATAAAGGAGGTGAAAGGCTGAGGATGAACATTCTGAGTTCATTCTAAGTACTACTGTAAACTTCGCTTACTGTGCAGGCACGGAGGAGTACGCTGAGTAGAATGAGACAAAGATCCCGAGTTTCTGCAAACCCGCACATTGCAGAACCGTGACAAAAACGCCATCGCTGAGAGGATGACAGCGAAAGCACGGAAAATCTGCCTTCTCTTCCCGACAGTATCCTCGTTAGCCCGTCTCGGCAATATTAGATCTGAAGAGAGAAACAGACCACTGCAGACGAGCAAAGCCACCACTTTCCGCAGCTGAGTGGCCACAGGGGCAATCCATCATGCCGGCTCCGCCAATCACCGCTTACGTCAACACGCACGCAGGCCAACCAACCGCCCTCCTAGGGAGGTAACTCCGGAAGGTCACCGTTGATTCCAGGGTCTCCACTATGCAGCCCTCCTCGTCCTTTGGGTCCTAAAGTCGCAAACCGAGACAGGTCTGTGCATTGGAAGAAAAGGAGCAGAGCCAGGTGCAGCTGTTTTCAATGAACTAAAAACTTGTTCCTACTTCTCAGCAAAATCCCTCCCCGGTCCTAGCCAGGAGACCCTTGTGCGCCTGGAACAAAGCCGAGCCTACCAGCTTCAACAAGCACATACAGAAGAGGAACACCTTAACTCAGTAAATCCCAACTCTTAACTCCGCCCACTGGCCACTTTCTCCAGAACACGCTAGAAAGTTTAAAAGCGCACGCGCCAAAGTCGCCTGTGGAAAGAAGTCAGCAAGTACTTCCTCCGCGGGTCGTCCAAACGCCCAACTTCCGGTCTCCTCTTTCGCGCCCTTCGCCGGGCTCCCATTGGACGTCTGTATAGAGCCGGCCATTTTAGGGTCCCTCCTTTCCGGCATTTTCCTGTTTCTGTCACCCTTCCCTCCTTCCCGCCGTGCCTCGCGGCCGGGCAAGGGAGAGAGAAGTAGGAGGTGTTGTTACCCAGAACCCCTTAGGGCTCAGTTCTGGGGTGGCGGAGATCGTGGTTGTCTCGGGGGAGTGAAATTTCCGTGCAAATCTAGCCGCGAAGATGGAGGGCCCTTTGTCCGTATTCGGGGACCGCAGCACGGGGGAAGCGATCCGCTCCCAGAACGGTAAGGTCGGCAGGCCCTGTATCAGTTTGTTCTGGGCTGCGGATTGTTCCTTAATGTCTCAGTGGAGAAAGGGCCTATACAAAGTTCGGCCCAGACCTTTCTAGTCCTATGGCTGTGGCGGGCCACCCCGACCCAGCCCATGGGCAAAGCGAGTTTCGAGAACCTCCCAGTGGGGACGCGGGCGCCGGGGCCCGTGAAGCGAACCGTCGCCTCGACACGTGCGAACCACGCCCGCAGAGCGCAACCCGGGGGCTCCTCCCTGCCAGGCGTCGGGCGTCCTCCTGGGGCGGTGGGCCAGAAAATCTTTGCGTTCGCCTGCAAAGTCCTCGGGAGGGCAGAGGCCTATAGAATATAGGAAATTTGCAGTCTTCTCTTCCTGACATTGATGGCCTCTTGCAGTGAAATAAAGAAATGCTGGATTGTATACTGGTGTTCGCAAGATGCATTTATCCTAGCAAACACTAATGAGAATTACCAAATCAGTCGTGGGTAGCTGTCGTAGTTAACTTTTTTCTCCTTTTTTTTTTGTAATGGGTACTTGTAGGTATTTCATCTTTAAAAATAAGGTTGTTAAGTGAAGTTTTTTTAAAAGCCACCAGGGGAGGGTAAGAAGTTCAAGGCCAGGGTTGGCAACGTAGACAAGGGCAACTATGTTTTTCAGTTGTAGTTTCCTTGCCTAAGCAGCATAGGAACCCAGGTTCAATCCCCAGTAGCTTTACCAAAGAAAACATGCTGCAGTCTTAAGGGAAAGGTTGATCCTGTTACCCTCCAAGGCAGAGCACAAAATTACAACTGTTGATTAATCACTTCATATTTTGAGGCAGTAACCTCTGAATTGGTGTTTTTTTGTTATTGTTGGTTTGTTTGGTGTTTTGTTTTTTGTTTTGCTTTTTAATGTTTGGTATGTTTTATTTTTTATTTTATTTATTTTAAATTTGACAGTGGTTATATTACATATTTTCATCATCAGATCAGTTCAGATTAATAGGTATAGCTATATAAGATTGATCAAACAATTAAACATTAACACTTTAAATAAACGTTACTTTTTTTTTTTTTTAACAATTGACACACTGCGTATTGTCCTCACAATAGTTATACAGAGCACAGGGGTGGACATGACACACCTTCCATGAATTGGTGTTTTTTAGTTACGCTGTTTAAAAAAAAAAAAAATACACCATGAATGAAATCACCTGTCCTTTGATAGGCTTCTGATAGGTGACTACTTTTAAATAAGAAGGACGTATTTATGTAGTTTTGGTAATATTACAGCTTTTAGATGTTTTAGTTCTTCGTGCAGAAATGAATGATCTTTAGAACCGTGAGGTTTATTAATTTTATTTCTTTTCTGTTTTCCCATGGATTATCTATAGTTATGGCTGCAGCCTCTATTGCAAATATCGTAAAAAGTTCGCTTGGTCCAGTTGGCTTGGATAAAATGTTGGTAGATGATATTGGTGTAAGTATGTTTCTGTTTTATCCACCATTTTTTGCTCAGTACATTACTTTTCTGAGTTGTGGGAGTAGGAGGTAAATGTTAACATTGAATGTGCATGGTAATGAGGCTGTATTAAGGGGAAACTTGTTTCTATAGGTGATAGATGTTACCTCTGCTTGCTGTTTATTTCCTAGGATGTAACCATTACTAATGATGGTGCCACCATCCTGAAGTTACTAGAGGTAGAACATCCTGCAGCCAAAGTTCTTTGTGAACTGGCAGATCTGCAAGACAAAGAAGTTGGAGATGGAACAACCTCAGTGGTAGGTGGGACAGTGAATTTTATCAGTGTCATAATCATAATTTAGTCATTTGTTCTGGGTCTTAAATAAACTGGATGTTTTAAAAAGGAAAATGTTAACTGCTTGGCAGGTAAAAATTCATAAGGAAAATTTGGAAATGTATGTTTATAGCTAGTTTATACAATTGGAGTAGGAAAGGAATTTCAGGTAATGAAATACTACCCTCAATTCAATTTTGAATTTCACCAGTTTGGGGGGCCTCGTAGCACCTCGTTATGACTTCAAATGTCAGAGAAGAATCTTCTTCAATTTTTGAACTTTTCTTTCATCACCATCTTAATATAGAAATTGTGAAAACTACATATCTAAAGGAAAAAATCTCATAGGTTTTAAAAGCAGCTAGGTATTTTAATATTTTAAATGTGGAGAGGCAATCTCAAGACCTCAGAATTGGACTGGGAGAAAGCATACTTCATGATAACATGATATACATAAGAACAAATAGGACCAGAGAGATACTTAAGCACCTGCCTGGCAAGCACAGGAACAAGGGTTCAATCCCCAGTACCATATACTGAGCTGGCCCTAGAACCCTGACAAGGGCATGGTGGCACATGCCTGTAAGCCAGCACTGGGGCAGGCTGAGACAAAAGGATCATTGTAAGTCAGAGCTGCATAGCTAGACTGTGTACCTAATTTGGGGGGGAAGGAAGAACCAGGGTTAGAACTCAACGACCTTGCCCTTGCAGGCACTTATACGATAGAGGTATCTCCCCAGCCCCTGTACCCAATATATTGTAGCAAAGAAACTCATAGGATTTTAAGTTTTAACAAATATTTCTTAGTAATACAAGGATTTTGAAAGTAAGCTGCAAAGCCTATAATAGTACAAATCAGACCAATAGGAGTATAGCTTATTAGTGCATAATCTCTTAATCATGGATATGTTCTGGTTTGTTGGAGAGCTAGTCCTAGCTGTATGTTTGTTTCTCTGGTAGTATCCATAGGCATACAGAATCTTTCCCTTGCTCTTATCACCAATCTCATTAATAACGGCCTCTCATGTTGGTACTGTGTGCATATCACACATTGACTATCAGACATACTTATACCTGTAAATTTTTCTCAACAGGTTATCATTGCAGCAGAACTTCTGAAAAATGCAGATGAACTCGTCAAACAGAAAATTCATCCCACATCAGTTATTAGTGGCTATCGACTTGCTTGCAAGTAAGATTGTTTGTTGCATGTAAACTGAATTTTATTGGCTATAATATATGTGAAGAGCATGACTCTTAAAAGTCTTGATCAGCAACCACATTTTAATCTGGACAGTTTATGTTTCAGCATTCACGTAATAACATTAGAATTAAGAACTTGGGTCAGGGCCTGGCAGGATGGCTCAGTGGTCTGAAGCACCTGCTTAGGAAAGCTTAGGCAGCTGCAGGGACCGCGGTTTGATCCCTGGCACCACATGCCACGCCAGCCCTGCCCTCAGAGCAGGCTTAGCTGGCCATAAAAATAAATAAACAAAAGTTCTGAAACCAAGAAAAAAAAAAATAAAGAACTTGGGTCAGTATCTTTCCCATTTGACTACCACATTTTCTCCTATAATAGATTTTAGTGGCTATGCTTATGGGATAGAGTAAAGTTGCCATGATCTGAAGAAGGAGGGTTTTTCAGTGTCCTCCTCCTATATGAAATGGCCAAACAGAAAAACAGTGTAATGGTGAATACCACATGCAGTGTGACAGAGGCAAAAGGTTTGAGTAGCAGACACGAAAGCATTTTTCTCTCCACACTTTAAACAGGGAAGCAGTGCGCTATATCAGTGAAAACCTAATTATTAACACAGATGAACTTGGAAGAGATTGCCTGATTAATGCTGCTAAGACGTCCATGTCTTCCAAAATTATTGGAGTGTATCCTTCAGTGTACTAGTAAGTCTAAGGTCTCTTTGATGGGGGAGGGTCCTGGGAGTTGAACCTGATTTCAGTTCTTTTTTTTTTTTTTTTTTTTTTTTTTTTTTTTTTTTTTTTTTTTTTTGTCGTTTTGAGACAGGGTCTCACTATGCAGTTGAGGCTGGCCTTGAGCTCACTTTTGTAGCCCAGGCTGGTCTCGAACTCGCAGTGATCCTCCTGCCTCCGCTTCCCGAGTGCTGGGATTACAGGCGTGCGCCACCATGCCCAGCTTGATTTCAGTTAATACAATCTGTTTTTCTTTTCTTTTCCTCTTTCCTCTCCTTGAGATGGGGCCTCACTGTTGTTTAGGCTATCCTTGAAATTGCTTGTGCAGCCTAAGCTGCCCTTGAACTCAGCAGTCTTCCTCCCTTAGCCTCCAGAATGCTAGGATTACAGGCCTGTGCCACCACCACTCCTGGCTTGAGTTTTTAAGATACCATTTATTGGGGCCCAGCAGGATGGCTCACTGGTCTAAAGCACCTGCTTAGGAAAGCTTAGGTGGTTTCAGGGACCGCGGTTCTATCCACGGCACCACGTGCTGTGCCAGCCCTGCCCTTAGGGCAGGCTAAGCCAGCCATAGAAATAAATAAAGTTCTGAAACAAGAAAAAATAAATTAAAATTTTTTAAAAACTTGAAAAAAAAAATAGATACCACTTATTGCAAATTGAAAATCACATTAAACACACGGAGTAGCATATGGCATTGCCTCCTTCCCTCTATTTCTAGGCTAAAACAGTAACGTAGAGTAACCTATGTGGATTATGAAAAATAATAGTGCAACAATTTCTAGCACTGATAGTCTAGTTTTCCTTTTATGAATCAGATTGCTAAAAGAAATTCTTTTTGTGTCATCCTTCATCTTCACATGTACCCTCTGTTCAAAGTCTTGTTGTTGTCCTTAATTGTTGGTACAGAAATGGTGATTTCTTTTCCAATATGGTAGTAGATGCTGTACTTGCCGTTAAGTACACTGACGTAAGAGGCCAGCCTCGTTACCCAGTCAATTCTGTTAATATTCTGAAAGCCCACGGGAGAAGTCAGACAGAAAGCATGCTGATCAGTGGCTATGCACTCAACTGTGTAGTGGGATCTCAGGGTAAGTTTGGGTTTGTTTGTTTGTTTGTGTGGTTTTTGGTTTTTTTTTGGGGGGGGGTTGTTTTTTGAGACAGGGTCTTGCTATGCAGTCAGGCTGGCCTTGAGTTCACTTTTGTAGCCCAGGATGGTCTTGGAACTCACATTGATCCTCCTGCTTAGCCTCCCAAGTGCTGGGATTACAGGTATGTCCCAACACACCCAGCTGGAATTTCATCATAGAATGAAGTTAACATAGTCCCAACCAATTCCTTTTTTAGTTTGTTTGTAGTGTTTCTTTTTGTAGCCTGAGCACACACAAAATGCTAGTATGAGTGAACTGAGAAATTATGTGGACTTGCAGCCTTTAAGCTCTTCCAGGGTTTAGTGCCCTAAAGTCATTTTGAGTCAGTGTTGTTGTGAATCTGTATTTTTTACATCTTAAGTGAAAATTTCAAGGCTAGGCAAATTTGGCAAACTCTATAGCATTATTATCATTACATAAAAGACCTTAATGTTCTGTTTACTCACAGGCATGCCCAAGAGAATAGTCAATGCAAAAATTGCTTGCCTTGACTTCAGCCTGCAGAAAACAAAAATGAAGCTTGGTGTTCAGGTGGTTATTACAGACCCTGAGAAACTGGACCAAATTAGACAGAGGTAAGTTCAGATTATTGCCTTTAAAAGGAGTGTTTAATTACTCTTCTGTTGGACTGACAGTAAACCAAAAGATTGAATGCTGTGTTTCATAGGTAAAAAATTACCAGAACTACTTAGTGATTTATAGAAGTGAAAGATTGTTCTGTTAAGGGTATTTTGGTTGGTTGGTTGGTTGGTTGGTTTGTTGGTTTTCTGAGACAATGTCTTACTACATCATCCACTCTGACCACAAAGGTCAGACTTGTGGTCCTCCTGCCTCAGCCTCCCAGAGTGCTGAGATTGTGCGCATGACCACCTGCTAGGCCAAGAAAAGTGAACATCTAAGTATATGGAAGACTGACTTTTTATCCAAGACAAGCTATTTAGATAAGCCCCTGAAAAATTAGAAAATATACTAGTATTTTTAAGGGGGCTTACGGTGATACAACATGAAAATGTGCCTTTTTGTGGAATTTTGATCTCCTGGGTCTTGAAATTCAGGATAAAAAAGCCAAGAACTTATTTGCTTAGAGAAGCAGTATACAACTCAGCAGTTTAGAATGGACTATGCTAGGTTCTAGGATTTCATGTGGTGGTTTTTATTGGCCTACTGGAAAGTTGTTTTTGAACATACTGTCTGCTCAAGGGATTTTGAACTTCCCACTTGCACTTGGCTTCATGCCTGTATTTTTGTTAGGCTGAGCATGGTGTCACACGGGAAGCCTGAGGTAGGAGAATCCCTCCTGCACAGCCAGCCTGAAGCATACAGTGAGAACTTAGCTTCAAAAAATACAAATAAGGGCCGAGCGTGGTGGCGCATGCCTGTAATCCCAGCACTTGGGAGGCTGAGGCAGGAGGATCAGTATGAGTTCGAGACCAGCCTGGGCTACAAAAGTGAGCTCAAGGCCAGCCTGAGCTGCATAGCGAGACCCTGTCTCAAAAAGACAAAAAAATAAAATAAAATAAAAAAACGAATATAATATTTTTGTATGACCTGATACATATGTTTATTTAACACAGTGTGACATTTCATTGTGCATATGCAGTGTGTGAGGATGAGACCGAGGTGGTTAGTGTAGATGTCCCCTCCAGCGTTTACTTTTCTTTTTTTTTTTCCTTCCGGTTTTGGTTTTGATTTTGGTGCTGGATATTGAACTCAGCCTTGTGTGTGTTAGGCGAGCACTCTACTACTTAGCTGCATTCCCAGCCACAATATTCTTCATTTCCTTGTGTGGGGAACATTTCACATGTAAACTTCGCA
Organism: Myocastor coypus; assembly: GCA_004027025.1. NCBI lineage: Eukaryota > Metazoa > Chordata > Mammalia > Rodentia > Myocastoridae > Myocastor > Myocastor coypus. Next base: position 55,178 of record PVJA010008664.1, read on the forward strand.
TTTGGACACAATTATTTGTCAAGCATAGTCATCATACTATGCTGTGTAGTATTTGAAATTATTCCTAATTTTACCACTCTTGGCCTTTCTCCTTCTTTACCATTCACATGTACAAACCTTTCCTAAGCTCTGAGAACCACTATTCTCTCCTTCAAGGCATTTGTTTTCTGACAATTTCTTCATTAGTTTGAACACATAGCTCAATTTCTGTTGCTAAGATTTAGGATTGGTTTGTATTCTAACCACTAGCACATACATATTCCAGTTTTTCCTAGTCAGCTGTCTTTCATCCCAAGAGCCTTGCTTCATTGACTTTCTCTGCCATATGTTCAACTATTCTCGTGATTCTACTTGAAGTTCTTCTGTCCTTAAATGGAAACCCCCTTTTTCCTATATCCTGCTCTAGTTGCTCCCTGTCCTGCCATATTCCCATAGGAGTCACATGAGAGTGACATATGCAGAACTTTTGCCAGTGCTTCACTTGTCATTTACTTGATTATTTTCTTTATTGGCAGTCCTGCCATCTCATAATATGCTCCCTGGAGTTTCTTTGTCCCTCTGAGTTATTTATGCTACAGACTACCAGATTTGTTCCCCAGGATTCAAAACATGGGCATTTACCAGTAATTGAATGCTTTTTAAGCATCCCCAAATCAGCATTATAAAACTTAACTCATGAAGACACTCTAGGTCCACTATAAACTTTATAGGGATGGGGACTCCTCCACATAGCTAAGAAATGAGCTTAGTTCTTTTCTACCTAATAGTCCTAAGCCCCTGACTTAGGAATATTCAAGTTGTGAACTTTCACAACTGTGCTGTATAGCTATTGAGGACAAATGGCTTGGTTATGTGAATGATCTCCTGGAATAGGACTCATTTGTAAATCATGGACTTATTCTCTTCTTTTTCTTCCAATCTCTCCAAGACCAGTTGATTTCTGCTTCCAAATTAAATGCACCTATTTCATTTCTCTTGCCTGGACCATTGCAAAGGTAACCAAACCTGTCAGTCTCAGAGAAACTTCTCTTTCTACCTCAGTCTAATAAACCAGTGATGGTGAACATTGGTACATATGCCATAGGTTTCTCAAGTGGGCTCTAACTTATGCTTTACTTTTAATTATGTGTCTGTACAACTGTACAATAATTAGGAAAATAACAGACAGAATGATTCCCTTCAGTTTGTATCTGCAGTCTGCTAATCCCTGGCACATTGCTAGTTAAATAAGCAGGGATAATTAGTAGTAAGCTCTAAAATATCTGAATGTAGTAGAGCATGACTTTAATCCCAGCTACACAGAAGTCTGAGGCAGGAGTGTCACATGAGTGAAGGAAGTGCCAGCATGGCTAACTGTGGGAGTCCCTAATCCCAGAGTTACATTATTGTAATCTCACCAAGGTAGTTCCAATCTACCACTTCCTGTGCAACCCACAGCAAAAATAAAGACACTAAAACATATTTATAACTAGTTAGAGCCAAGGGACTCTTAAGTCCAGCCACAAAGATGGTTCTCTGGAACAAAAGAGAGCTATCCAAGGCCTTACCCAGCTTTATTCAGTGGAGGAGTGGCTTGAGGAAGAATGACTGAGAATTGTGGGAGGTAGGTGAATACTGTGAGCTGATCTAGGTAGAGGCCTACATTTACCTCTACCATATGCAGAGAGCTAATGTTTTAGGTAGTCTGGTTCTTTAGCTTTGATGTAATCTTTCAAGCCCCCAGGAAGTCATAGCCTCTGTCTCCAGGCTCATTCCCAGCTGGCAGCATGGAGCATTAGCTCTTCATCCTGTCTCCACCCAGCTCACATTAAGGAGCAGCAGGTGTAGGTTACCAAGGAAACACGCATGCCACCTTCAAAGACTATCACCAACACCTCAGCTAAACCAATATTGATTGCTTAAGGCCAATTGAAAGGATAAGCAAAAGTCCTAGCCAGCTTTATACATATCAACACAAGGAAATGGGGTCAGGCTTAGTCAAAATAGAGATAGTCACTCTTCCTTAAAGGAGAGCTGGTCAGGTGGTCTTCCATAGGCAATATAGTGAGGCCCAACATAAAGTAGGATGACCAGTATAACACATAAAATGGTACTACAGTTTGTTTGTTTGTTTGTTTGTTTGTTTGTTTGTTTGTTTGTTTGTTTAATGGCCAGCTTAGCCTGCCCAGAGGGCAGGGCTGGCGCAGCATGTGGTGCCGGGGATCCAACCGTGGTCCCTGCAGCAGCCTAAGCTTTCCTAAGCAGGTGCTTTAGACCACTGAGCCATCCTGCCGAGTCGGTACTACAGTTTATGTTCAAGTACTGTTACACTAAGAGCACAGGTCTTATAGATGTTAGTAATGTGTGGCACTTTGATGATAGAACAGCTTTCGCATAGTTAAAGGAATTTTTCAGATCCTTAAATTATCTTTTGGAACAATGGTACTGTATTTAATCCATCCTTAGCAAAAATATCACATGCGTGTAGCACATGTCTGTGCCTAAAAATCGAGTGGTCTTGTTAGGTCCGAGAGACGTCGGGAGAAGGATGAGCCAAGAGTCAGTGCCTCAAGTGTTATAGAGCTCTTTTATTAAATAAGCTGTGCCGGCACAGGGCCACCCTCAGGAAGGGTGACCCCAAGCGGCTGTGTGAGCAGGTTTTTTATAGGGTGTCTATGCTAATGGATTCAGCAAGCAGGTTTCACAGAAGCCAATAGCGTACGTTATTTGGGGGATTGGGGAAGGTGATTGGGGTGTTTCGGGGTAGTGCGAGTCCTGTGGGCGGCTAATGGGAAAGTGAGCCCGTGCACAGCTGATGGGAATGCAGTGACTTCATTCTTGACCAGGAAACCAAAGGGGAAATTGGAACCTAAAGGTCTCAGAAAATAGAAAACTTAAGGAAACAGGAACTCACTTGGGTCTTATCAGGAACTAAGCAGATAAGAGCTAGTCATCCGTAACTATGCATATGTGTGTGTGTGTATGTGTATATATATATATGTATGCACATATGTGTATCACTCCTAACAATCTTAACTGCCCAAATGGCTTCTGTATAATGTTTTGAATGTCTGTCATATTTTGTTGGTCTAGCCAGACATGGTGGTACACACCTATAGTCCCAGCACTTGGGAGGCCGAGGTAGGAGGATCAGTGCAAGTTCAAGGCCAGCCTGAGCTACAAAAGTGAGCTCAAGGGCAGCAGCCTGAACTGCATAGAGACCCTATCTCAAAAAGACAATAAATAATAATAATTTTTTTGTTATTTCTGTCTGCTGCCATCTTCAACCTTAACAAAACTATATTATGCTAGTGTACACTCCTTTTTTTTTTTCTTTCTTTCTTTTTTTTTCTTTTATTTGGCTTTTTGAGACAGGGTCTCACTATGCAGTTCAGACTGGCCTTGAGCTCACTTTTGTAGCCCAGGCTAGTCTCTAACTCGCACTGATCCTCCTGCCTCAGCCTCCCCAGTGCTGGGATTACAGGCGTGCACCACCACGCCTGGTAACACGCATTTTTTAAACTGTATTTTACTCTAGAAGTCACTGTACCCCCCAATTACCTAAGCAATAAGTTTTTACTATTCTTTTTACCTTCTTATGTTATCTTTATGGTGTTTTTTCTTGCTAGTATCTGTCTTACATCTTTTCCATTATATTGTTTTGTTTTGTTTTGTTTTTCTTGTTTCAGAACCTTTTTTTGTTTATTCACTCATTTTTATGGCTGGCTCAGCCTGCCCCAAGGGCAGGGCTGGCGCAGCATATGGTGCAGGGGATCGAACCGTGGTCCCTGAAGCCGCCCAACCTTGCCCAAGCAGGGGCTTTAGACCACTGAGCCATCCCGCCGGGCCCCTCCATTTTTTTTTTTTAATTTTTATTTATTTATTATTTTTATTCTTGTTTCAGAACCTTTGTTTATTCACTCATTTTTATGGCCGGCTCAGCCCACCCCAAAGGCAGGGCTGGCGCAGCATGTGGTGCCGGGGATCGAACCGTGGTCCCTGAAGCCACCCAAGCTTCCCCAAGCAGGCGCTTTAGACCACTGAGCCATCCTGCGGCCATTATGTTTTATAATCAACATCATGGGATTCTTCTGAGTATACTGGAAAATGCTACTTTTACTAAAAAATAATTACCAATTATCTTCACCAACTAGACACATTAATATGGACTGTTAAGTTTTTGATCTTCTATTTTTATCTTATTACAACTTCAGTTCTGAACCCCTAACTGGTCTTGCTAAGCAGGCTGGTTTTGTGTCATTCTTCCTTGTCAGGTGTTGTCCTTACTACCATATGGTGGCACCAGTCCTGTGTTTAGTAATTTTCCCCACTGGATGTAGACAGAAAGCTTTGTAGTGTTTTCATATATAATGCTTGTTGATTAGGAATTCAGCTTGGAATTAGGAAAGCCAAGTGGTAATTTTTCATTGCTTCAATGTCTTCATAAATTGGACTATGTTTTTTGTGTTTTTTTTTGTTTGTTTGTTTTGTTTTTTAATTTTATTTTATTTCTCTTAAACCTCATTTATTTGTGTTATGGCCAGCTCAGCCTACCCTAGGGTGGGGTGGTACAGCATGTGGTGCCAAGGATCTCACATTGGTCCTTGCACTTGCCTACGCTTTTTTTTTTTTTTTTCCCCCTTGTTTCAGAACTTTTGTTTATTTATTTATTTTTATGGCCAGCTCAGCCTGCCCTGAGGGCAGGGCTGGTGCAGCATATGGTGCCAGGGATCAAACCGTGGTCCCTACAGCCGCCCAAGCTTTCCTAAGCAGGCCCTTTAGACCACTGAGCCATCCTATCGGCCCCCATTGCCTAAGCTTTCATAGGCTTGCACTTTAGACTGATGAACTATCTTGCTGGCTTTTTTTTTTTTTTTAATGTGGTATGAGTACTTGGGACCTTGTGCTTTCCAGGAAGACACATATCCCACTGAACTACATCTCAGGACCTAATTGCACTATTTTAAACTCAGATTTTAAGTTAGGATCAAAGAGTTAATAGAATTTAGGGGCCTGGCGGGATGGCTCAGTGGTTTAAAGGCCCTGCTTGGGAAAGCTTGGGCGGCTGCAGGGACCGCGGTTCGATCCCCAGCACCACATGCTGCGCCGGCCCTGTCCTCAGGGCGGGCTGAGCCAGCCATAAAAATGAGTGAATAAACAAACAAAGGTTCTGAAACAAGAAAAAGATAAATAAAATAAAAATTCTTAAAAAAAAAAAAAGAGTTAATAGAATTTAATCTGCACTTATTTTTGCTAAATGTCTAAAGGAAGTTACAACTGCATTACTAAGAGACAAAATAGAGGCCAGACATGGTGGCATATGCCTGTAATCCCAGCACTTGAGAGTCTGAGGCACAAGGACCAATGAGAATTTTAGACCACTCTGGGCTACAAGGTGAGCTAGAGGCCAGCCATAGATGCACAGTGAGACCCTGTCTCAAACAGCAAAAAAAGTAATTGCACGTTCTTAAAATACTTCTTTTGTAGAGAATCAGATATCACAAAGGAGAAAATTCAGAAGATTCTGGCAACTGGTGCCAATGTGATTCTAACCACTGGTGGGATTGATGACATGTGTCTGAAGTATTTCGTGGAGGCGGGTGCTATGGCCGTTAGAAGAGTCTTAAAAAGGGACCTGAAACGCATTGCTAAAGCTTCTGGAGGTACGTGTGCTGCCAGACCTTGGATAAGATGCTTGGTGGTAATCATGAGCTTGATGGTCTTAGGAGAACATGGCTGTTGTATGTCTGAGCCATAAACCTTCGATTTGTAGTGTGGGACTGGTAAGCCTAGCAGTCAGGAGGCTAAGGCAGTAGGATGGGCAGAATTCAAGGCCAGCCGAACATAGTGAGGCCTCCTCTCAGAAAGCAAAACCTTTTTCTTTATTTTTTTTTTATTTTTTATTTTTTTTATCTTTTTGAGACAGGGTCTTGCTATGCAGTTGAGGCTGGTCCTGAGCTCACTTTTGTAGCCCAGGCTGGTCTGGAACTCGTACCAATCCTCCTGCCTCAGCCTCCCAAGTGCTGGGATTACAGGTGTGAGCCACCACGCCCGGCAAAACCTTTTTCTTTAGAAGAAATGTTTCTCATGATGGTGAGATCATTATGAGAACTAAGCGTACATAGCAGGGCACACCTGTGATCCCAGCACTCCAGAGGCTGAGGCAGGAGGATTGCCGTGAGTTTGAGGCCAGCCTGAGCTCCAGAGTCAGTCTAAGGACAGCCTGAACTACAGATAAACAGCAAGACCCATCTCCAAAGACAAAACAAGATTTACCAAGAATCATGAGAGTATTTACTGGTGGTGTGATTCTCTCCATAGCAACTGTTCTGTCAACATTGGCCAATTTGGAAGGTGAAGAAACTTTCGAAGCTACGATGTTGGGACAAGCAGAGGAAGTGGTACAGGAGAGAATCTGTGATGATGAACTGATCTTAATCAAAAAGTAAGAGTCGCTTTCTGAATCCTAAAGCAAATGCACATTTCGTTACCAGGGACAAATCCATTTCCTTCCCATTTATTTGCTGCTGTAATCTCTCAGTGATGCGAGCAGTTATGCGCATGGGATAGAACAACACTGACCATTCTGAGTTGAGGTGAAGTAACTATATCATCTCTTCTGCATGGCCTGGACACTGTGTCCGTGTTCTGTAAGCAGAATTGAAGCAGGGCCGGTGCAATAAATCCCTTTGTAAGAATTTTGCGTTTTGCTCTTAATAGCACAAAAGCGCGGACGTCTGCATCGATTATCTTACGTGGGGCCAATGATTTCATGTGTGACGAGATGGAGCGCTCTTTACATGACGCACTCTGTGTGGTGAAGAGGGTTTTGGAATCGAAGTCTGTGGTTCCTGGTGGGGGTGCGGTGGAAGCCGCCCTCTCCATCTACCTCGAAAACTACGCCACCAGCATGGTGAGGATGACTTCTTTCCCAGGGCCCAGGAGCTGAGCTTACAGTTTATCAGGGTACCTGGTCTGAGACCTTAGCTACTGCTGTAGAATTTAAATGCTTTTTCCCTCTGTGAAGAGACCCCAAACTGTCTTTGTCCTTAGGGTTCTCGGGAACAGCTTGCCATTGCGGAGTTTGCGAGGTCTCTTCTTGTCATTCCCAACACGCTGGCAGTGAATGCTGCTCAAGACTCCACAGATCTGGTTGCAAAGTTAAGGGCTTTTCATAACGAGGCCCAAGTGAACCCAGAACGTAAAAATCTAAAATGGTAAGCATATGGTTTCCTTGTCTTTTCTTTCGTTGCCACCTACTTACCATGGTCATGATAAATCTCATTTCTTTAATTACTTTCTGTGTATTTGGAACATGGCACTACAATGATGTCAATCACCGGTGTTGTCAAAAGACCTAAACGTTCCAAGTTTATTCTTCAGCCAGTCATAGCTCATGCAAAGGGTGGTGGCTGCTTAGCTCTTAGCGCTACCTTGCTTCTGTAGAGTCACTTTACTGGAGGGAAAATCTAAGATTTAAGGATGAGCCGTGTCTGTTTTCAGCCTCTTCCCTTAGAGTCCGGTCTGGCTTCATCAGGAGTAAGTCCTAAGGACTCTTGTCTCTCTCATAAGGTCAGTTGGTCCTTGTGAGAACATTGCGAGATGTACTTAAATGAACCAAGGCAGCTGTGATTATCACTAGGCATCCTATTTTGGCCACTACCCTGTGTTCATTTCTTTGTCCCAAACTAAGTATTGTCAGAGTCTTAGCTTTGCCCCAGTCTCCTAAAGGAGTGAACAGCCTAAGTGAGAGAGACAAGATGTATGATTTGAGGCTGCAGGAAGGTCAAAACCCTCTAATGGAATTGGTGAATCCCTGGGGTGGGAGAGGAACTTCTCCAGGTGGCTTGTGTTGATGTTGTCAAATCAAGGCCAGGGTTACTGAGGCAAGCTTGGGACCTAAGCAGGATCACAGCTCTGTTGCTCTAGAATAGGGAGTTTTGGCAGCCCACGTCCTTGGTTGCCTCAGCTGTGACTCTTAACTTCAGAGCACCATGCATGTGATCTTTCTAGCACAGCCAGAGGTTCCTGTGTTCAGCAACTTAACCCTGTGTAGCTTGGTCTCCAACAGTATATTAAGTGATTTTGGAATCAGGGTTGTTTTTTATGTACTGCTGTACTGGAGATCGAACTCTGGGCCTTATACTTGCCAGGCAGGTGCTCAAGCCACTGAGCTGTCTCCCCTACCCTTTATTGTTTTGGGGGTTTTTTTGGGTGGGGGGGGTGACATGGGCTCATAATGTAAGTTGACGCCAGCCTTGAACTCACTGTGTAGCCCAAGTTGACTTTAAAGAGTACTGGGATTACTGACTGATTTTAAAGAGTACGTGGTCTTGTCAACCACGCTGAGTGTGCAATCAGGGTTTCTTAGCTACCATGTCAGCCTTTTCAGACGTGTACTTGTCAATCATAGTTGTTTTTTTTTTTTTTTTTTTTTTTTTTTTTTTTTTTTTTTTTTTTTTTTTTTTTTTTTTTTTTTTTTTTTTTTTTTTTTTTTTTTTTTTTTTTTTTTTTTTTTTTTTTTTTTTTTTTTTTTTTTTTTTTTTTTTTTTT
>PVJA010008665.1:0-63595 GCA_004027025.1 Myocastor coypus
TCCATCAGGCGGCAACTGCGATTTTTCCGCCTTTTAGGGCTTATATGTTCTCTACACGTCATGGGTCAGCTGACCATCCTAGTATACCGTGATAGGGCAGCCCCACTGGAGAGGGAGGGATCTTCCTGGAGAGGAAGAACCCGGAAGCAGGAAATGGGCGCCATCTTTAGGTGCGGTTCCTCCGGCCTGGTCCCCAACACACGCCTATAATCCCAGCTCTTGGGAGGCTGTAAATAGGCCAGTCTCTATGAGTCTGATCTAGTAATGAGAATGTGAACACCCTGTATACACTTCCCTAAAATACAAAAAAAGAAAAGAAAAGAAAAAGAAAGAAAGAAAGAAAAACCTGGGAGGAATTTGGTTAGTTCTTAGAGAAGTAGTAGTTATCTTTCTTTCTTTTTTTTTTTTTTTTGTTTTTTTTTTTTTTTTTTTTGAGACAGGGTCTCGCTATGCAGTTCAGGCTGGCCTTGAGCTCACTTTCATAGCCCAGGCTGGTCTCGAACTCGCACCGATCCTCCTGCCTCAGCCTCCCAAGTGCTGGGATTACAGGCGTGAGCCACCACGCCCGGCAGTTGTCTTACTTAGAATTGTAACCCAGAAGCACTCTCTGTTCTACATGAGTTAGTGACAGTGGCTACAGATTGGCATCATGTTTGTCATTACAGTGTAAAAGGCAACTGACATAATGTCAGTGGTTGCTTTTCCTATCCAGTGCACAACGGAGTAATTGTGACCCACTGCAGGAAGGAGCCTTGAAAATTTGCTTTCTGTTTCCTTAGGAAAGTTTACTAACTTTGCAAGATGAAGATCTTTCTGGCTTCCCTGTTCGTGATGCTTCCAAAAAAGCCAAACCAATGGGATGGCTATGTTCTGATAACACTTTATTTATAAAAACAAATGGGAGGCCGATGTAGTCCATGGGCTTTAGTGTGCTGACCCTTGCTCCAGAGCTCCGAAGGTATATGTCGAATATCTTTAAACAAAGAATTAGAAAAACATTTTGTCAAGATGATACAATTATGGCAATTGGAGACTAGGTATAATGGATGATTTAGGGTATTTCTAAGGTACCTATATGTCACTATATACCGTTGTACAGAAAACACTACATCTTAGGGAAAAACAGTAGACCTCATGCTTGATAAAAAAACAACCACAGGTGAGGTTTCCTGCTGTGTCCTGCAGTCTGCACTCTTATTCTGTTTTTCATTCTCGCTGATGTTTCAAAGTTGGCCTTCATCCATCATATGCCTCTGGGATATATGCTCTGGGCTCACTGTCATGATGAAAAACTGCTTCATGAGCTTAATGGAAGAACTCAGGATACAGTCTGGTCTATTTACATAACTGTGGGAGAATATGTCCCCCAAATGTGGGCGATGTAATACAAGAGGCATTTTAAGTATTTATTTTTCAACATAAATAGTGACAATATTACCTATTTTTTCAGAGGTGCTTTTGTTATTTGTACCAATCCAGCTATGCTAATGTTATTACCGTGCCCCTCTGTTCCATCTTTGTAACTCGCCCCTGTGCCTCTGTTCTGCCACTGGCATAATTAGGGCTCACTCCCCTGAATTGCCACCTCCATTTCTTCATGACTATGGTTTGTTTTTATATTTCTCAGCTAGATTAGTCTTCCTGCAGCACAAATCTAATCACAGCTGTTTCTCAGAAGCTTCCGATGATGCCGCTTTGCCTGGAGACCAAGTGTAATCTCACCCGCTTGCCTTGGCACAGGCTACATTTATTTCCCTCACTTTCTACCTCGCCTGCACAGAGCCAAACACTGCCTTTCAGTGGAGCATTGCTAGATAAGGCACAAGGCACCTGGGTGCTTTGAGTTTTAGATAATTAATTAACATGTAGCTCTTCGATATAAATAGAGGTATCTTTCAAATACTGTATTACATGGAAAATTCTCCTACTAAAAAAGCCATGGCTTAACTCAAGTTTAGCCAGTTGACTGTTTTTGTGTTTAGTAAATCTGACAACCCCACTTTCACGTCCGCTGAGCTTACTAAATTTAAATAATCTTTGCTCTTGATGTGGATCTCTTGCTTTCCTGACTTGGCCACAGTCATCTCCTTGTTGCCTAGAGGCCATCAGTAAAGATATGGATCATAACACATGCATCTTGCTTTCTTGAGTCAGTGGGATGGAGAGGAGGGGATATAGATGAGACAGTTTGGAATAAATCTGGGTTATCACTGTGGCTCCATCTTGGTCATCTCTCTGACCTTTGGACAAAATGACTTAGCTTTTATAGGCTTTAACTTCCATATTTATGCAATGAAGAGGGTAGCACAAACCTAATGTGATTTTTTTTTTTTTTTTTTTTTTTTTATGTATTTAGTACAGAGTCTACAGGGGTTCGCTATACAGAGGTTCATTACACAATCCCAAGCACTCCGATTATAGGCCCGAGACACCTTGTCCAGTCTCAATTGCAGTCTCAGTGTGCTCCTGGGGGTGGGACTAGCGAGGCACTTGGTGCTGGGATTGAACCCAGTCCCTGCACTTGTTGAAGCAGGGGCTTTAGTCTGATGAGCTATCTGGCCAGCCCAATGTGACTGTTAAAGTTAAGCAAGAAACCTTTATAAAGACTTAAAGCCTAGTTCATAGGAGGAATTCAGTAAGAGGCAATAGGTTATCAGCTTTCTCTCTGTGCAGGTATTTCTCAAAGCTAAGGACTTGCAAAGCTCTCCAGTTGTACCTCAGGATACTGATGATCTCACTTGTTCAATATAAAATGGTGTCGTAGAAGTTAAGATTAGTATGAGGCCTCCAAAAGGCTAGAAAGAGTAGGGAGAGGGAAGGATAAGGAAAGATTGATTAACAGATACTAAGTTATAAATACACAGGTTAAGCAAGTTATTGCACCATACCTGATCACAGATAATGATTGTGCAGTGCGTATCTAAGAAAGTCAGAAGAAAGAACACTGAATGTTTCACCATAAGGAAATGATAAATACCCAAGAAGATAGGTTTTACTTGATTTCAACATTATGTTGAATGTGCAAATGTATCGAATTACCGATAAAACCCTTATTTTTTTATGTACCAGCTAAAATTTAACTTAATTTGAACAAAAAAGAATACTTCCCTGAATGGCTCAAAATAAAAGTGATTATTTTAGGTAGTCATTTCAATACCTTATAACCATAAACACTAATCAACCTTAACAGTAAAACTGTGAAAGAAAAGACTGTTTGCTATTTACCTAGTTAATGTTATGTTTCTGAACTTTCAAAAAAGAAACAATCCCAGAATATAATATTCTGAAGCTATTAGAGAGACCCTTATGGGGACATAGGAATATGCCAACAAATGTTCATTATGGAAATACTTCATTCTACCGTTCTAGCGCATATGTTTTACTGTCTACTACACAGATTGTCTTTTCACGGACTGTGTTTGGGATCTTTTTCTTCCACGTGGTGTGGGAGACTGGACGAGAACTGGAGCCTAATTGACCCTCTCACTGAGCACAAAAGAGAAAAACAGGCTGTTCTCCTTAGGCCGCATGGTGGGATGACGTGTGTTGTAGGTTCTAAGGAAAGGTGAACGCAGCTAAGATTCTGTTATTTACCTAAGCATATATTAATAAGGTAACAGGAGGCAAATGAAACTTATGGTAGTATAATTGACTGTATCTATGTCTAAGGGGATAAAAGCAAGACAAGCCAGACACTTGCGGGGGGGGGGGGTCTCTGCCTACCAGAGGCAAGAGCCCACTAGCTGCCTGGATACTAAACTTACTCTTTGTCTAATTGTCTTTCATTCTCATCGGCCTGCTGCATCAGGGAATGAATTAACATGACTAGGTCCTTACTATGGATTTTTTCTATAGAGTGAGAAGCTATATCATTAAAGTGCTGTCTAATTGCGTGAATGGTCATCATTATTGACCTCCTCTTCAACCTGTAACTATAAGCTTTAAGTAATGATTTACCATATGTTCAGCCAATTTGCCTCTTGCATTCAAGTGCCATGCGTGGTAGTATGTTTATATGACCTTTGCTAGGTAGGAATGGGCATGGTTTACTGGGCATCTGATATGGTTGGCCCATCATGAGTGGACCAGCTTTCCTCTCACAGGATGTAGGAATTTTCAGTCTCTCATAGGCTTTGAAAACATGAAGCATCTAAATTCTACTGGAGGCAGTGGAGAAAATTTTTCTGCAGAGGGTGACAGTAGAGGGATGGCCACTGTGACTGACTTTAGAGAAATTGAAAAATAGCATCGTGTCCTTATTTTTTCCTTTCTGATTGAGACTCTTCTTGCCTTAAGTGATCATAACTTCTGTTTTTTTAGGGGAGTGTGAATCAAGTTTTGCTTGGAACTTATTCTCTAAGGCAGCTGAATCAAAACGGAAATGCACTGCACTTGCCAGGGTAGTTGCACGGTGTGGCAAACAACACCTGTGGGAAGCATGCATTTTACAGCAGCCTGTGTGTGAAGTTCCACATCACAGCAGAGGAAACCCAGGGACAGCAATAGGGAGAGGTAGGCAGGTGGGGGAAAGGCCCCTGGCTGATTAAGTGGCCATCAAAACACTTGAGGAAATTGTGTAATGCCTTTTAAAATAAATTATGGTGTATGACTTTATTTTCCCATGAAATATTTGGACCACTTACAATAAACACTAATGGGATATACACCTTTATTTGTCAAGAATGTGCAAGATAAATAACTGGGGCAGTAAGATTGTTGTCGGGTTGGATTAAATATAACAGTGAAGCCCAGACTTGGGTTTCATATATATGTGTTTATTACTTGTTTTCACTGAAGAAAGAATTTCACCGATAAAATAATTCCAACAGAAAGGGTGCAATGGAAAGAGCTTTGGACAGGGAATTCAAAGATATGGTTTAATGTACAAGATGTCCCACTTCTTTGTTGTGTCTCAGGTGGTATTACTAATTTAGTAATCCTCAAAATTATTAGAAGGTTTTTTTTTTTTTAAATGAAATCTGAATGTTATCTAAAGGATTCAAGCAGTTTTTTAAACCATAAAAGGTTACACATATAAAAGACAGCGCTGCTGTATGTCTACAATTTAGATCTGAGCTGCACTGTTTTACTTTTTTACAATGTCTAGCATAGCAACAGTCATGCAGGGGAAACTCAGCAATTGTTGAGCAAATAAATCTAGGTGTCAGGGTCATGTGCATGATATAGAAATACCGCAGTCTTAAGACAATGATTGGCAAAGAGGATGCAAATGGTGCTTGTTCCCTGTAGAGGTATACATGGGAAATAGCCAGAGAAAGGATTCGGGCTGGAGTTACATCTAAGAATTCACATGATGCCCCACAGTGAGAATGACAGCAGAGGATGGTGAATATCGCTTCCCTAAAGAGCATAAAGAGATTGGATTCTGTTCTCCTTGGAGCAATTTAAGTCTAATCATGATGAACTTGAAGATAGTGCAGCATCTTTTCTATCTTTTTAATCTTGAGATTAAAATGAACTTGAAATCTTTACTGCTGGGGCAGCAATTGATGTGTTCTGTATAAGGTTAGATAACACTGATCCAGTAGCTAGCATCCAACAGCAGCGTATGCTGGGCTTTGCTAGTTTCTCAGCTGGATATTTGGAGTATTCTTATTGTAAGCGTTTCTGAACTATAAGTCTTATGAAAACTTGAAGCAAGTTGTGAGCCCTTTCACTTGTAATGAATCATGCTGAGGACGTGCAGATTCCTCTGGGACCTTTGATATAAGTAACAATGGGGCAATGTAGTTTAGCACTCTTAGGACTAATTCCATGAAAATCACTTTTATTTGTGAAACAACGGAAATGAATCACTGGAATCCCTGTATGTGTTTTAAAGTCTGTACATAACTATGTAAATAATGCATCTCAGTCTCTGACCATAACAACTTTTAAAATAATGTGACCTACTGACTAGACGATATAGACGGCATCAGTACAAGTCCCTTTTGTGAATTCCTGGCCTGAGAATTCTTACCCTTAGGACTACTTGCATATGGTAGCAAGACAATACCCTGGCCTAGGACCTAAGTTTTACAAGGCTCTGTGTATGGCATAAACCATAAAGAATTCATTCATTTCATGGCTTTTACCTATAATGGGTTATCACCTCCTACTTATTAGAATGGCTAGTGTCAAAATAACATAAGATAAAACAAGTGTGGAGAAAGGGAATACTGCCCCACTATTGTTAGGAATACAGATTACTGGGGTCATTGTATTGGTCAGATTTTCTGTTGCTGGGACATCCCCAGGCTTAAAGGATGGGAGAATTAATGTGGTCATGTTTTCAGAGGGTACAGTCCATGGTTTGCTGCTCCAAGATAGAGACACAGTGGTTAGGTATAGCAGAGCGAAGAAGCTCAGCTCAAGGAAACTGGGAAACAGTGCAGAGAAACAGTGCCAGATAGGAAAGTCCAGAAACCAGATAGAGCCCTGAAAGTCACCCATCTATCACCCATGCAGGCACACCCAGAAATATGCTTTGTTGATACCATGGGCGGCTCTCAAGCCAAACAAGTTGATCGTCTAACTTAACTGTCATAGCCATGGTGAAACAATGTATGGCAGTTCTCAAAGTATTCCTAGAAAGAGCTCCTGTGTGATCCAGGAGTGCCATCCCTGGAAATGTATCCTAAGAAAGGAAATCAGGATAGCGAGGAGACATCAGCACCCTCATGTTCACAGCAGCATTACACATAATATATGAGAAATGGATCAACCTGTATTCACCAGTGGGTGCATGGATAAAGCAAACACAAGACACTATTCAGCCTTTAAAAATATGTAAACTCTGACTTTTGAAATAACATGGATGAAACTGGAGGATGGTATATTAAATAACTCAGGCTGAGAAAGACAAATGATACATGACCTCACAGAAAGGTAGAATATAAAAAAAAATTGAGATAGAAAGTAAAATAGTGGCTACTGGTGACTGGAATCCAGGTGCTGGTTGCACGTGTTGATCAAAGATGCAAAATTTTTTATTTTATTTTTATTATTATTATTATTTTTTGTTTCAGAACCTTTGTTTGTTTATTCACTCATTTCTTTGGCTGGCTCAGCCTGCCCCCAGGGCAGGGCTGGCTCAGCATGTGGTGCCAGGGATCGAACCGCGGTCCCTGAAGCCGCTCAAGCTTTCCCAAGCAGGCGCTTTAGGCCACTGAGCCATCCCGCCGGGCCCCCCAAAGATGCAAAATTTTGGACAGAAAGAATAAGTTCAAGAGAGCTGTTACACACCATAGTTATTATAGCTAATTACAATTTAATTCCCTTCTGAAGGCTTCTAAGAAATATTTTATATATTCTCCACAAAACAGTATGTGAGGTAATGAACATGTTAATTTTCTTGATACACATGTTTCAACATATCATATGTGCTACATATATGGAATTTTTACTTGTCAGTTTAAAACATGAAACACAAAATTATCTGTGTCACTTGGACCTAGCAAAGGGTAATCAGAGATGGTGAACATGAATTTACTTGCTTAACGCCATCACAGCCTCTGTCTTTTAATAGCAAAATGTTGTCATACCCCAGTGTCATGAAAGTTTCCAAGTTGTGCTTTGGCCCATGTCACAAATAGCCAGTGCTTTGAAACTAGGGAGGATTTCAGTGACAAAAGCACACAGATAAAAGTAGAAATAATTTGTCTCAATGTAGATTAGGTTAGGAAAATTGAACCACTTTTGTTAGTAAAAGATGTGTACCGAGGGTATATACGTTTCATCTGGTTGTCGGAAGAGCAGGAAAGATGCGCCACAAGAAGTCTCCAGCGTGAGTCCAGGAAATAATCCCTGGTATGGATCCTGAAATTCAAAATCTGGAGAAATGTTTACTACTAGGAAACTGCTACAGTGTTAGAGTATCTGTGAAAGTTAGCAGCCATCAGGATGGCACACTAATGTGCACACCGCTGTGGCGACAGTTCAGTGGCCTGGAAAGTCATGGGATAGCTGTATCTATCTCTAAGTTGGGTCACTATAGATTCCTAAGCATAATGATCTATCTCCATTTTGCCTGCAAAGCATTCAAAAGATTATTTAGAAATTTCCAAGCTAAAACTACACAACATAGGGAACCCTGGCCAATGTAGCTCCCAAAGACTCTTTGCATTACAATGAACAGCTCAAGAAAGAGCAAATAGTTCTACCCACTTTACCCTTTTACTAACTTCACATTCATGCACACAATTTCTTCCTGTATAATTTTTTTTTTAGATCAAGACAAATATAACATCGTGTTTCGAATCAATGCCATGGAACTAACCTTAATTCTAGTTCAGGCTTACCCCGAATGTAAGTTGCAAAGCTTCAAAAGTCATTTTATCCATTTCTAATAAATTGGCTATTGAAATAGTTGACCACTTTAAGCACATTTGGTAGTATAAATGGGAGAACACTATTAAAGTCCTACTGAAGCACCATTAATATCCCTAATAGAATTAGACCAAATTTATACATCTATCATCTATCTATGTATCATCTATCTATCTATCTATCTATCTATCTATCTATCTATCTATCTATCTATCTATCTCTACCTACCTACCTACCTACCTACCTACCTACCTGTCTTTTTTGGGCAACTTTTCACATGGCAATTTTTCTTACCACCTCTTCCTTTTCCCCTACAAGACCCATGATCCCTTGGTAAATAGATCTGATGGTCATAATTTGCCTACTGAAGACTCTGAGTTGGTGTCTGTTTTTGACAACTTGCCCTCTTTACAGGGGATGAAGCCCTACATATGTGCCTTTTGGAGTCTGCACATAATATCCCCAACTCAGTGTTGATAGACGTGGACTGTGATTCACTGTCCACATCACTATGGAGAGAGCCTAATCTGCTATGTGGAGCTTCATGGCTTAGATGTGCTTCTCGCTCTTTGAGCATATCCTGAACAGCTCATCCACACGTACACCTTTGCTCTTGACCAATTTTTTTTTAATAATGAAAGTTTTTTTTCTGACCTTGAGAAAATAACTTTTCTTTGTAGATCAAACTACTAAGATTATCATTTACAATGAATACTAATTGTACAAATGAATGAAACTGTCTGCTATTTTTCCACATGTGTACATTATACACTTCTAAGGTATGTGCACACATCTTGTACTGTCAAGCACATCCCCATCCCAGCATCCTTGTTATTTCCTAGTAACCCTTCCTCCCCTTCTAGTTTGACCTTTTTTTTTTTTTTTTTTTTTGCTTGCTATTTAGGATTAAGGCCAGGGCCATTTCACTGAGCCATATATTCAGCTTTTAAAAAACTTTTAATTATATGATCTCACCAAGTCACAAAGTTGCCCTGTCAGGGATCCAACTTATAGTCCTCCTGGTATTATGGTTTGCATCACCACAAGTGGTTCAGGTTAAGTTTTTAAAAATTTTCAGGTGTATGTCACTCCACGTGGATTTTCCATATGAACTTTAGGATTAATCAAACCATTTTTGCAAAATGGGCAACTGTAATTCTGGTAAGAATTTGGTTAAATCTCTAAGATTAACTTCCACAGTCTTGCCATTATAACAATATTAAATTTTCCTATTCATGAGCATAGGATAACTTGATTTATTTAGATCTTGCTTAATCAAATGTATATATATATATATATATATATATATATATATATATATATATATTTTCTTTTCATTGTGTGCTTCCCAAACTCTTCATTATTTTGAGACAGAGTCTAAGTCCCCCACGGTAGTCTGATGCTTGAGATCCTCCTGCCTCGACCTCCTGGTTGGATCCAGAATATGCAATGAGATCCTCAAATTCAACAATAGAAAACAGACAACACGATTGAAAAAAAGGCTGGAGAAAATAATTCTCCAAAGACAGACAGACAAATGAGCAGAGAGCATATGAAAAGGAGACAGCACTGTTTATCATCAGGGAAATGCAGATAGAACCTGCAATCAAATGTTTTCTCTGTTATGTAGAATCTTACCCCCAAAATGGGAGATAAGTATTTTTAAAAAGCCAAATAAACTAACCAAATAGGCAACACTTTCTATAGGCCACATTTGTGTTTCTGGGACTGAATGATTTCTCTTAATGTGATGTCAATTTTTCTCAAATGGCAAGATTTCATTCTTTATTATGGCTGAATAATAGTCCTGTGTGCATTCATACTGTACTCACTTTATCTGTTCCTCTCTTGGTGAGGACATGGGCTCATTCCTGGGCATGTGGTGTCTCCAGGGCCTGCTCACTTGCTTTCCATGGAATATTGATTCCCAGGAATGAGAAAGCTAGATCACAAGGCAAGTCCACTGTTAGTTTTTATTTATTTATTTATTTATTTATTTATTTATTTATTTATTGGCCTTAATATTTTCTTTTACACTTGTGAGGCTGTGACTGGAGGATCAGTGTGAGTTCAAGACCAGCCTGGGCTACAAAAGTGAGCTCAACGCCAGCTTGAACTGCATAGTGAGATCCTGTCTCGAAAAGACAAAAAAAAAAAAAGTTGTCTTTTATAGTAACTTCATTAACTTGCTCTCTAGAATGAACTTATTCAAAAGGAGAGTTAGTAAATCAAAGAGAGGGAGTGGGGAAAAACTTTATCTATGTATGGTTTGGACAACTGTACTGTACATTCTGCTGGTCTATGGAAAGCAACAGTTAACGTTTAATTTGCTTTGTCAACTTTTTCAATTGTTTCTCTTTTTTCTCCTGAATTTCTTACCTATTTCTTTTTTCTTCCAATGTGTTAGTCATATATCTGATAATATGAATACCTGGTTGGAATACAACACTACACATTATGGCAAATACTGTTAAATTGATAGTACCTTGTTAAGTGAAATTCTGATCATTTGTAATTTTTCTGGTTTAGTAGTAGTTTGTACTCTCTTTAAAAATTAAAAAGAATAAAAGAACTAATTTTCTCTCACTGAAAATGTTGATTTTTTTTTCTCCTCAACATCCTCATAGGCATTTGTTATTTTTTTTCCTTGATAATAGTCATTCTAATTAGAGTGAGGCAACATAATATTATTGTTTTTATTTGTACTTCCTTGATGCCTAGTCATACTGAGCACTTTTCCTACATTTACTGGCCATTTGTATTTGTTGCTTTGGTGGGTATCTATTCAAATTATTTGCTATATTTAATTGAATTACTCTTTACATTTAGACTTCTTATTGAAAAGTATGGACTTGTGTTTGTCATTTCTTTTTGTTGTTCTGAATGTTGTCTGTTTAATTCTTTTTTATTCACCTGTGTGAATTTATTATTTGCTGTTTTGGTGATGTTTAATTGTTTTTAATTTTTCTCCTATCTACTTTTTCATTTATTTTATTTTTTATTACTTTTTTTTAAACAAGCAAAGTCCATTTACTCAGAGCTTTCCATAATCAGGGAGTCAACCACCATTCTTGTGTTTCAATAGAGACTGAGAAGCACACACATGGGATTCCATATGATTGGATAAGGGGAAGGTTTTTCAGTTTGTTTGTTTGGTTATAAGTTGGAAGAAGTGATTAAAAACTAGAGAAATTATTCATTAAACGCCATTTGGTTATTGTTTAGGCTCCTGATCTGTTAGCAGAGAATATATTCTGATTTCCTGCAAATTTGATTTGCAGGGGCTGGCTATTGCTGTGGATGGTTTTCTGGGACGATGGGATTTTTTATTACTTTTAATAAGAAATAACAATGTGACTGTTTTAAAACATGTTAGTAGTACATTCCCAATAATTGATAAAATGTATATTGTTGTCCTTGTAGTAGTTATTTAGAGCACAGGATGTAGGCATGATAATTTTTCTAATCATTATTGATACAAAAATTTTTCTTCTCATTGAACTAAGAGAAAGTAATTATATACATAACCCAATGTTCCATAATCACAGTGGGTTATTAGCAGAACTGGCAATTTCAGAAGCTGTTGATATAAGCCTTTTATAGCTCAGCATACTAATCTGGCTTTACGTTTTATGCTTTATGGTTAAACTTTTCTGCTGGGTGGTTAAGGGCAGGTTAAAGCGAGACCTGTATAATAAAACATGTAACTTTTGTATCCCACAAGGTCAGTCAAATCACCTGAGAATTTACCTTGAAACCATGTATAATGCTTTGTAGAACTGTTGTCAGTGTCAGCTGTCTGGATGAGTCACGGCCATTGCTTGAGCAGTTTGCTCTCTGAAAGCCTTAGCGAATGTTTTTTCTCTAGGTGACTCTCCTTAGGCACACTATACACCTACCCCTTTCCTCTGTGGCTCCCAAATATCCTTGAACAGAAAATTTTGGACACCACTAGGTTATAGGATGTTACAGTACATGTTTTCTTTATCATAGTATTTGTATTTTCACATACTATAATGCTGGTAGGTAGTTTTCTTCCATTTCTGGTGTAGGAAATGGAAGCATCCTGCAGCATCTTTTTTAGAGCTGGTCTGATGATCATGAATTCCTCCAGTTTTTGCTTTTCTTAGAATAAGATTTCCGTTGTCATTTGTCTTTTGATTCTGAAGGATAACCTTGCTTGGAAAAGTAGTCATGGTAAGCATTCATTTTCTTTCAGCACTTGACATAGATTATCCCGTGTCCTCCTGCAGGGTTCTTCAGAGGAATCTTCTGTTAGTCTAATCAGTAGCCCTTAAATAGGACCTGTTTTTTGTTCTCTTGCAGATTTAAAAATTCTTTATTGTACATATTCAGCAATTTTATTATAACTTGTCATTGTAAGGACCTTTTCTGGTTAAATCTATTTCATGGTCTACAACAAGAGCGGTGTCCATGTCAGGTCTCTTATCTGAAAGGATCCTTGTACTGGATACTCTAGGAGTGGTACAGAATCTCAAGCATTTGTCATCTGATTAGACAGTGCTGCAGGGCCAGGACTAGGAGCTTCATAGGGAGAAGCAGGCAGGAGTCACAGCCACCTTTCTGTTATAGTCACGCTGGTCTTGTGAGCAGGAAATAATCACTGTGTAAAGGTGACCCACATGTGGGCCTATTGTAGGTCTGATGACAGCACAAGTTGTGTTATTCCTGCTTGTTGCTACCGTGGACATGCTCACCAAGGAGCCAAGCAATGTGTCTTCCCCACCCTAGCCATGCATTCTGGGAGACAGGGTCATGACTGGGGGCTTTTCTCCTCTTTGTTGTTTCTGTTTGTTGTATGGTGCAGTGGGAGTGGGTTGTGATGGGAGCTTAGTACAATACTTCTCTCATGAGGTGGTGACATGACAGGGGTGGCCCAGGCAGGGCAGAGAAGCAGTGAAAACTCAGAGTTCTTCCTCCATTTTGGTAGCTACAGGGGTGTGTACATGGTGCCCAGGCAGGTGGGCTGGCAAGTGCACAGATAGCTTCTCTCATTGCTGGCAGCCTTGTCTCAGAGAGCTGCTTCCTCATGCCCCATTTCTTAAGGATGGCCTGCGCTGCCAAATCTGCCTCCCCCCAGGGTGTGGCTCTCTTAGTAGCTTTGTGTCAGAGAAATCTCTGCACTTTGCAAACTCTGGCTTATGAGGCAGCCAGGCACTGCGCCAGCACAGTGGGATGTCTGCAGTGTCCCAGAGGTGGTGTGGATAACGGTTTCCAACCCCACTGAATTTCAGCCTGTGAGAGCTGTGGAACGTTTTTATAAGTAGGATTGCCAGTGTCTGTGCTGCAATTCTTTCACCTTCATTTCTGTGAAGAAGAGACTCCAGCAGGGGAGCTAGGGCAGCCAGTTCTGGCGTATTTTATTTCTCTTGCTAAACTATTCCAGCTTTCTGAATTTTACAAGGTTTCAGCTTTTACACTGTTGGAATTCCATGTACTTCTGCAGTCACCTCTCTATGAGGCTGTACATCTATTATTTTGTTTCTTCTTTGTAGGGGGCAAGTGGGCTGTGGAGGTCTCTGTTCAGCCTTCTCCAGTTTTCAGTCTGGTTCTTTTAGATAGCTGCTATTGAGCTGAGTTGCCAGTGGACTGATTGTAAGTAGGTGTAGATACTGTTTCTTATCCTTCAGGCAGCATCTTCTTTCAAGTGAGGCTAATACCTGCTCAAAGGTCTGCCTCAAGCGAGACATTGTTTCAACAGCTTCCTTAAGATCCACAGCTGACACCCAGTTCTGAGTGGTTTTCTGTTACCTTCCAGAATAATTTGCTCTCCAGATCCAGTTCTACCATTCCTTAGCAATGTCTGCACTAGGTTGTAGCAATAGGAGGTGATGTTTAGGGTGGAATGGAGCAGGAGAAGACAGCAAAGAAATTGAAATCACTTGCTCATGCGACTGAGATGTCTCAGAACCTTATGTCATTTAATCTCAAATACGACTCCGCAGCTTCATGATGGATTGCTGCCATTCTCCTTAGGCTTGATGGTTCTGATGGTGTTGGAGTAGTGATTAATGGCTCTAGAGACACAGTAACTCATGTTGAGTGTTCAGGGTCTAGTGCAGGGTAGAAGCTATATTTCAAAAGGAGAATGGTTTCTGCAGAAAACGGCTATGATTTACTCTAGAATCCTGGTTTCTGCAATCATTCATCTACGTACCTGCAAAGTGCACCATCCACCTTCTCTAGCACAGATACTTCATGTACTGGAGCGGCTACATCATAGGGTATTAGTGACAGAGCAGCCTGGACCAGTACCACAGACTTTCCTTTCTTTGTAGTCCACTAAAACTAGAAATGTTGTGAGTTACTTGGTGGATGGGTATAGCCAGGATCCATGGCTCCATCTACATGCTTCTTTCACAATTCAAAGAGGCCTGATAGGCACGGTACTTTTTCTTAGATAGTAGGAAGTGCCAGATATATTGGCATGTTCTTCATTGTAGAGCTGATGCTATCAGCATAACTGGACCACTGGGACTGCAAAGTTTCCCAAGTTACAGTATCCTGGATTTTGAGGGGTTTATGGTCATATTTTACATTTGTGTGTCCACTCACATGTTACAGGGTTCTGATTAAGTAAGGTTATGACTAATCTTTAGGTATTGGAAACAGTCATTTGCTTCAGGCAATTCAAAACAGTTTTTCCCTTTCAGAATTGCTCAGCAAGTGCAACTTTTTTGTTCAGAGATTTAAAATGAATTCTAAAAATGTGTTAAGATTTCTGAGTCTTCAGTTGAAAAGTACAGATTCATAGAATCGTGTGATTGATACAGATCCTTCTCTAATATAAACCTCATATTTTTCTCTCTCATGCCTCAGCACTTTCTCTTAACCTAAAAAGAAAATTAAAACATCACAATAGTTCAATTATATGCTATGAGGCTGAGTGTCATAAACATTAATAGTTCTGAAACATATCAAGATAAAAGTGAAGTTTTGGGTATGTTACATGCTAGAGAATATCAGAATTTTAAAAAAAAATTCTAATTATTTCACCTCCTCATAAAGCCTACTTTGTCAGATACTTCATTTACAGTTGGGTTTTATGTGATAAGTACATTCAGTAGTGTGATAACCCCTGCAGGGATTTGAGATTCAGTATGCGTTCACATTGTGCTGCTGTGGTTTTCGAAATGTATCTATTAAATCGTTCTTATTTGTGGTTAAGTGGAAATATTAAATATGACAAAAATATTATGAAATAGTGAGTGCGATTTGAGATCTTGGAGTATGGTGACTGTGAGGCCATTGTTGTCAGATATTGAAGACATTCGTTCTGTGTGTCTTACATCCAGCTGTGGTCCTGTCTATGGAGATGGGGCAAGCACACGCCTTCTGAAACCTCAGTCTTCAGAATGCGCAATGCAATCAGTGTCAGTGCAGGAGGGACTAGTCATGATTATACAGATATCTGAAGCAGCCAGGCCAGGAATGTTAGTGTGTGACAGTCAACATGACAATTACAAATGGCAAATAAATGGGTGAAAAAATGTTCAACATTAATGGTCAGTCAAGAAATACAGGTCTGACCAAATAGCTCAGTGGATGGAAGTGCCTGCTTAGGCAGATACAGGAGCCAGGTGTTCCACTCCTGGCCTGCTGTGCTGGCCCCACTTCCGGGACTAGGCATGGTGGTGTGCACCTGTAATCCCAGATCTTTTGGAGGCTGAACATGGGTGGATTACTATGAGTCTGATCTACATAGTGAACCCCTGTAAACCCTATAGATCCCGTCCTAAAATAAAAAAGAAAGACAGGAAGAATGATAGAAAGACAAATTAAAACAATACTGAGATCCCATCTCACCCAAAAATATGATTTTCATCAAGAAATCAACCAATAACAAATGTTGGAGCAACTGTGGGGTAAAAGGTGCACTTCTGCACTGCTGGTGGGAATGTAGGCTGGAACGACCACAGGAAATCAATGTGGAGATTCCTCAAAAAAGCTAGAATTAGAGGTACCATTCAACCCAGCCATTCTTCTCCTAGGTATTTTTACAGCAAAACTGAAAACGTCCTACCACAATCCTATGTGTACACCCAAGTTTATAGCTAAATCTTGGAAACACCCCAAATGCCTATCAACTGAGGAATGGATCAATGGAAAGAAATTGCTTTGCTACAAAAAGGTAAACTTGGCACTTTTATAGGTAAATGGATGCAGACATCATGATCAAAAGTAAAATAAGTCAGACTTGCATGTATACACATGGTATTGTCTTGACAGTGTAAGGACCTGAAACAGTAAACTAAATCTGAAAAGTTTTAATAGATATTGGGAAAAAGGGCAGGGGGGAACCAAACTGTTCAAAGGGAAGTAACAACTGAGATCAGGAATAGGAAAAAAGAGAGCAAGAAAGAAGAGAAAAAGAAATATATGTATGCATATACACAGCATAGCTTCGATAATTATACAACTGATTTCTGCTGGTTTAGTGAAAGGAGCAGCTAATACTTAACAGTTTTCTCTCGTTTTTTAAATTTTTTACCGATTTTTTTCATGTTGATATC
Organism: Myocastor coypus; assembly: GCA_004027025.1. Classification (NCBI taxonomy): domain Eukaryota; kingdom Metazoa; phylum Chordata; class Mammalia; order Rodentia; family Myocastoridae; genus Myocastor; species Myocastor coypus. The sequence continues at coordinate 16,863 of PVJA010008665.1, forward strand.
TGGTAATCTGAACAACTAATTTGGAGACAACAAATGTGCACTAAAACAACCATTGTTACTGAATTCCTATCATTTTGTTTAGTGATATTCTGCAGAATTTCTAATGTTTTTTCTTTTTGCTATTTTTTATTCTCTTTAAAAAAGTAAAGTAGGGGCTGGGGAAAGAGCTTAGTGACTTAAGTGCTGCCTGCCATGCGCAAGGTCCTGATTGATCCCTAGTAGCAAAATAATGATAATTGCAATCACCACAATCAGTATATAAGAATAAATTAAAGTGGCTTATAGTTATAAAAGTTTCCAGGCAGAAAGAGCGCACGTTTTAAAAGACAATGTAAAAAGTGGTTTATAGAACATTCCAAGAAGGAGGCAAATGTGGTGGTGCACGCCTGTAATGCCAGCACTTGCGAGGCTGAGGCAGGAGGGTCAGTGCGAGTTTGAGACCAGCCTGGGCTACAAAAGTGAGCTCAAGGCCAGCCTGGCCTGCATAGTGAGATGCCGTCGCAAAAAAGACAAAACAAATGAATAAATAAATAAATAAAGTAAGTAAAAAAAGAAAAAAGAAATAAAGAACATCCCAGGGAGGCTTGATGTTAGGACTTGAGACACTGAGAGTAAGTAGAACTGCTCTGATTTGGGGTTGGCAGCAAAGGGGCTTTATTTTCTTACCTCAAAGGATGTTTATGAAATTAATTCCAGTCAACATTGGGAGGGAAGTAAGTGGGGAAAATGAAGATGAAGAGAAGTGCTATCTGCTGTCTCATTAGAAAATGAAATGCAAAGATCTTGTTAGATTGGACTGAAACTCAAAAACTGTGAACGTTAGCCTAACACTCTGTCTCTCACCTGCTAATACCTCTGTCCTGAGGCGACCGCTGTGCCTTTTCTTACCATGGCTACTACATTCTTTCCCACTTTCATCATGTCTCCGGTGCTCCCCCAAACATTTTGCTTTTTTAAAGAATAGAAACTTTAAAGCCAGCTGTACTAGAAATGATACAAGATTTTATTTAACAAAGTAATAGCAATTTGATGACGATTGTTGTATTGGATAATGTTTTCATTCAAATTGCTGTTTAAGCTACCAGATATAAACTTGAAAAATTGGTTAAAAAATAAAACAACAAAGTGATAATAAATTAAAAATTTTAAAAAAGAATAAAATGAAAAAAGTTCCAAGCATTAACTCTCCTTTCAGGTGACCAGCAGAAATTGGCCATGTAATAACCCAGACTATCCTGCATATGTACATAAATATATCTTTTTCCATTCTTTCTTTTGTCCTTTTTCTCATCCTAAGGTTTTCTTCTCATTGAACAAGTTCTTTCCCTTTCACAGTATCTGTCATATTTTCCAGACTTTATTTATTTATTTATTTATTTATTTATTTATTTGTTGTGGTACCAGAGATTGAACTCAGGACTTACAATTGCTCAGAGTTTATTTGCTCTTTCAGGTTCTTACACTAGTGAGACTACAATATTTGCACCTGTGGGTCTTATTTATTTCATTTACCAGTGCTAGCTCTAGTTGCATCCATTTATCTATAAAAGCCTCAAATTTATCTCTTTTTATAGCTGAGTAATAGTCCATTGTATGAAAATATATCTTTGTAAAAAACCATTCCTTATTTGATAGTCATCTAGGTTGTTTCCAATATTTAGCTATGACAAACTATACTGCTATAAATATGGGTCCACATATATTGCTGTAGTATGATGTTTTCAGTTCATTTGCAAAAATATCTAGAAGAGGAATAGCTGACCTGCATGGGACCTTCCTGTGAACTTTATTGTAAATAAATTCTCAGACAATTGGCTTTAGCAATTACAAGGAAGTTATGAAAATGATTCCATTGTAGTCAGAATAACCAAGCAAGCAAAGACACAGAAATACAAATAAACTTAATTTCCGATAAGCAGTATTTTTCAGTATACCTATTTTTCCATGCAAGATTTACAAGATTCTTACAGACAAAAAAAATTCACTGTTTATCTGAAATTTAAATTTAAGCAGGCATCCCACAGTTTATCTGAGAACATAGTCTTTCAACAAATTCCCCAGTGAAAATTTTCTCTATATCATCCTTTTTATTTTTTAAGTGTATTTATTTATGTTATGGTCAGCTCAGCCTGCCTTGGGGGTGGGGCTGGCACAGAATGTGGTGCTGGAGATAGAACCATGGTCCCTGCGGTTGTCTAGGCTTGCCTAAGCAGGCGCTTTCAACTGCTATCTCATCGGTCCTCTCTGCTATCTTTTGTTAGGTCTTTCATTCTCATTTCTTGGAAGATTCATTCTTTCTTTTAAGGTTAACCCTTTCATTTGTATTCTTGTTTCCATTTAATCGTACTTTTATTCACTAATCATTTCCTCCATTTATTCTAATTTCTCTGTTCTCTACCCTGACATCTTAGTCTTGCTTATTTTTCTGTTTGCTCTGTTTTTTCTCTGTAAATTACAGGATCTTTACTCTAACATAATTTTCTCTTCAAGTTGCTCCTTAAGCTATTTTCTTCACTTAATAAACATCACAAAAGCATAACTTGAAATTATTAGTTCTTCTTTCACAAAATACTGTGTTTTGTGTTACAATTTAATCTTTTTGTTGGCCTTAAACTCTAATTACATATTTATTTTTTTCCTTTTTCTTTTAAAGAAAAGAAAAACTAAACAACAACATCTTTGCTTGTTTAGGTGGCAAGGGCACCATTGTAGGAGAAGGATTGTTGGGGCTGGGGAAGGGAGGTGGCACCTTATCTGGAGGTTTGTTGCCAAGAAGTAAGGGAAGTGGAAAACAAAACAGTTACTCAAACAAATCAGAACAGTTTCAGGTACTCCTAAGTATTTGTGGTCATAGCTCCTTCGATTCTTCTGCTTAAAAAAAATTAATTATTTAATCCTTAGTGACCCTCCAGTCTCAGCCTCCCCAGTGTTAAGATTACAGGCATGTGCCACCATGCCTGGTTTTGGGCCAGCACAGCATGTGGTACTGGGGGTTAAACCCAGTTCCAAGAAGGCACTTAGATTGCTGAACTATATCCCCAACCTCCTGTAATCCTTCAAGTAACCATATGTAATGAGAACTCTGATTCTCATATAAATGAACTGAACTTTAGTAGGGTTAAAAACAGAATATTTGCTCAAGATGACTCAAATCTTGAGTGAGAGAGCACATATTGGCATCTAAAAATTATTCTCTAATTCTATGGATGGATTTGTTGGTAACCATTACTTAAAGCATTTAAGTGACCAAGCATCTGTCCAATTTATTCTACCACTTACAACTTCTTTTTGAATTTTCTTTTCTGCTTTTAGTGTGATTAAGATTTACTCTAGTTATTAATTGGGGAAAACACAAATGTTTAATTTTAATGGTAATTGAGCTTGTGGAAAGGCAGTTTAGATCAACAAACACTAAAATTTTCATGTGCGTCATTTTCTGATTGATATTTTTAATTGCTTGATACTAAAGTAGTAACTTAAAAAATAATTCGGTCTACTACCACCGTTTCTGAGTCTCTCTCAATTAATCATGCTTTGGATAGACCCAGAAATGTGCCTCAGGCACAAATGTGACTGAAATATAGGTTGGAAACGTGGACCTGAGTGGACTCCTAAGTGGCTGTATTCTGGGTTTTGTACACCTCAGGTATTTTCATCTTCAATTTTAGTTTATTTGTTTTTACTAGCTCTTACCCATTCATAGCAACAAATACTTATATAGTTCTACGAGCATAGTCTGCCTTGGGTCTGCAGTTGATGAAATGATAGCAAAGTTCCTGAACTTGTGGAAGTAATTAGAGAGATGAAATGCACACATCCAGAGTGCAGGATGAGGAAAAGTGTGCTGCCATCCTGTAGGAGGATGGAAAGGCTGGAGTGGGAGGTACCCACGAGGTGGAGGGTACCTGAGAGGTGGGAGGTACCCTCGAGGTGGAGGGTACCTGAGAGGTTACTGACTCCTTGGGTATCAAGGGACAAATATAGTGTAGGAGTGGATAAACAGCAATTTGGGAAGAAAAAGTCTAAGAATAGAACGCCAGTAGCATCAGGAAAAGAAGCTCGGGCAAACGATTATTGACCAAATTGAAATGCATTTCCCTCAAGCTCTTCAATCTCCAAGGCTTCTCCCCAATTTTAATTTTGTGATTGACTTGAAATTATCCTGTATACTTCACCTTCTGTTGCATTTGTCTTTTGTTCTGGTTCTTCTTGATTGCTTTCAGATTAGTTTGACCTTAAGAGACAAATGTCCAATATTGACAAAACAACTTTTCTATTTTATGATGAATAAAACAAAATTTCATAACAAAATGTAAGAGAGTAACAACAGTTAATATATTATGTATAATTATCTTCAAAGTAGTTACTCAGACTACAAGATATAGGACAAAAAATTTCTTACAAAGAAAAAACATGTTCATGAAAAGCAAATTTTATGTTATTGACAAAACAATTGTTGAGTTTAAATCATTTATTTATTTATTTATTGGAACCAGGGATTGAATTTAGGCCCTTGCACTTGCAAGGCAAGTGCTTATCCTACTGAGTTATCTTCCCAACCCCTTAAATTACTGCATTTTAACATGAATGACAGATTGATATTTTGTCCTTATTAATAAGAAGCTCTTAAAAAACTATTGGAAAAGCTAATAGTTTTTTTTTTTCCATTCAAGGACTATTAAAAGAAAGTTCATGAAAAGAAAAAAAATACATGGTATTTAAAGCTCTGATTACATGTAGTTATGATTATAAACGCATGATGTTTGGTCTAAATTTGGCAGAAAACAGTGTTTTTAAAAACAAGTATGCAGATTTCCTGTTTCTAGTTCATTTATAGTCTCTTTCTTTTTCATTTAAGCAAATACTTGTTAAATGCCTTTCATGTGCATGGCCTAATTATTCCTATGGCAGACGAAATGCTAGCAAACAATCTTAATGTTTTTGATTACTTTGGATGCCATTGTAATTCATGGATAGAATAAGGAAGACCTTTCCAGTCATGCCTATATTGGAAATTATCCTATACCTGAGAAGGCAAAGCTGAGGACAACATTTGGCATTTTTCTCTCTCTTCAAGTTCTTTCCATCAAGCATTCCTTTGGATGCAGATTTGCCTAAGTTTTCATTGCTATTCTCCCGTCCAGTTCATTAATTTTATGGCTTGAAGATAGCTGATTTTTTTTTCAATTGTAGCTCTAGTGAGGGAATAAGAATTGATATTGTGCTCATGCCTATCTTGTAATTAACTCCATTATTCTCTAAGCAGCCAATATTTTCAGAGGTTTCATGTGTGTGTGTGTGTGTGTGTGTGTGTGTGTGTGTGTGTGTGCATGTGCACATGTGTGTGTCTATACAGCTTGGACTCCTAGTGATCCTGCTGTTTCCAGCCTCCCTAATGCTGAGATTACACTGAACCATGCTGGGACTCCACCCAGTGGTGGGATCTGTGCTGTGCCAGGGATCAAACCCTGGTTCCTGCGCTTGCTTAAGCAGGCACTTAGCCTGCTGAGCTTTCTTGCCAGCCCTTAAGCAGCCAATATTTTATTCTAGTTATCTTTTAGACTAAGAGAAGGGGTTCCTGGTAATTATTGTTGTTTGTCTTGTGGTTATATGAAAAGCAATTTTCATACTACAAGTAACTGTGAGGGCCAGCCAGATAGCTGAGCAGATTAAAGAACCTGCAAGCAGACACAGGGGCTGGGGGTTCCATCCGTGGGCTTGCTGTCACGGCCCTCCTCCCAGGACTCACTGAGATGGCAATTGAGACAGGGCATGTTGGTGCATGCCTGTTATGGTTTATGTTTAGTTGTCCCCCCAAAACCTCATGTAGTCATTGGACGGGACTTCTATAGATTGAGACTTGACTCATGAGTCACTGGGATTATGTGTTTTAGTACTGATGGGATTATCAGTCTGAGTAGGGCTGGGACTATGGGTGTGGTCTAGGGTGGATATCCTAAGGCAGAGAGCCTGATAGGAATATAAAGAGAGACAGAGAGACAGACTAGAGCTGTTGCTCTCTGCTGCCCTGTTTGGTTGGCTACCTCTGCCACCATTTTGTTGCTGTTCTACCACCACAAACTGGATGCTCTCTGCCCTTTCCACTCAGCCTTGGGCCAGCCATATATGGACCTGCAACCTCCACGAACTGTGAGCTAAATAAACCTTTCCTTTCTTCATTTTGAGTGTCGGGTATTTGTGAGCTAAATAAACCTTTCCTTCCTTCATTTTGAGTGTCGGGTATTTGTCCCAGCAATGAGTGAAAAGTAACTAAGACAATGCCTGTAATCCCAGCTCTTGGGAGGCTGTAAACAGAGGGATCACTACAAGCCTGACCTAGTAGTGAGATCCTGAACACTCTTCCCTGAAAAATACAGAAAAAAAGAAAATACAGGGCACTGTGAGGACTGTGGTCAGATCATCAGGGTAGTACAATAGCAGCATTTCTTTCCTAATAATGTTGGGCAATTTGATAGGTACTATCCGAGGTACAAACCGCCAAATGATATGGCCCTGATCCCACAGGGCTGAATTTCCAGAACATCAGCTTATTTTCCCAGTGACCACTTCCTCCTGTTTCCCCACTCCAGCTGTGGTTACAACTTCCTTTTGCCTTTCCCGCCCACACAATGGAGCCTCCAATCAGCTGCTGTGTGTCACTGACCTTGCCACTCAAACTCCACCCCTAGAAAAAGTCCATAGAGCCTCAGCCTCCCTGTCTGAGGTCAGAGATCCGCTCACCTCCCTGCCCTGAATCCTCTCGGTGTTGTCAGAGTTAACAAGGACTTCCCTTCCCCACTGCCTGCTTTATTTCTGCTTCTTTGCTGCACCACTAATGAAACCTGACAGTCTTTCCTTGCACTATCTGAGTATTTTTAGGCCCATACAACCTCATCCTTTCCTTTCATCAGTTTCTTCCTTTCTCCTTTCCCCACTCCCTTCCTCCATCTTCTCCTCCCTCTTTCCTCCCTTTCTTCCTACATGCAGCTTCGTTGATGTAGCTTGTAGACCATGCATATTATCATCTGTTTAAAATTTAGTCGCTTTTAAGTATATTCGTAGAGTTTTGTAACTATCACCACAATCAAGCGTAGAACATTGTCAATAACCCAATAGATTTTCCTACTGAGGAAATTTTATATAAATGGGATTATCAAAAAAGTACTCTTTTACAACTCTCTCCTTTCACTTTGGTTAATGGTGTCAAGGTTCATAAATATTTTATCAGAACTTAATTATTTTTAGCAGGCAAATAGTCTGCTGTTTGGATGCATCACATTTTATGAACCTGCTTGTCAGTTAGTAAACATTTACATTGTTTTTCTCCTGTTATAAATATTTATGTGTCAGTTTTTCCATGTAAATTCATTTGCATTTCTTTTGGTTATATGCCTAGGAGTGAAATTATTGGGTCAAGCTGTCAGTCTCTGTTTAACATTTAGGAAATGGCTACACGCTGTACAAAGTGGTTTTTGTTGGCAGGGTGTTGGGGCTCTGACTTCCTTGTCATCTTACTTTTGTCATTTGATATTATCTCTTTTTTTATTAAACTTTATTCCTACTGAGATGGAAAATAATATCTCATTAGGTACATATTTGCATTTCTCTGATGGTAAGAGATGACAGCAACTTTTCAGGTGAGTACTGATCATTTTTACATGTTCTTGCCTATTTGTTTTTTCATTTATGTACTTAGAACAGGATCTCACTACGTAGCTTGGGCTCACAGTGAGCCTCCTATTTTCAGTCTCTTCAGGGCTGGGATTACAGGTGTGCACCACCATGCCCGTACTCTGTGACCAGCTGAGCATGCCCTGGGGGCAGGGCCAGCACAACATGTGGACTAGGGATTGAACTCTGGTCCCTGTGCTTGTCAAAGCAGGTGCTTAGTCTGCTGAGCTATGTGTCTGACCCCTGTATATGTTCTTTGTTTTCCTTCTTAAAAATTTTTATGTTTTTCTGGTATCAGTGATCGAACTTGGGACCTTATGCTTGCCAGGCAGACACTTATTCTACTGAGCTATATCCCAGCTCTTGCATATGTTCTTTTTTTTTTTTTTTTTGTTGTTTTTTAAGGTGAGAACATGATGTGATTTTTATTACTTTCTTATACTCCAATCCTTTGAAAATGACCATTCATAAAGCATATGTTCTTTAGAGTGATCTTTAGATCTTTTGCCCATTTAAAAAGTTATTAGTATTTTATTATGGAGTTAAAAGTGCTCTTCATATAGTCTAGATACAAATCCCATGTACAGATGATTCTAAAATGTGTTCTGCCCTTCTGAGTTGTTTTTTTTTCCCTCTCTTTTATAGAGTGTTCTTTGAAGCACAAATGTTTTTAATGTTGATGACATTCAGTATAGTTTATTTTCTTATTTTTATTTTTTGCTATCATTTGAGAAACCATCTCCAAATCCAAGATCATAAATAATGACCCTCATTTTCACAAAGAGTTACATAGTTTTGTCTTTTATACCTGGACCATTGATCCTTGCTAAGTTTTACATATAGTGTGGAGTAGGGCTTTACTTTTACAATTTTTTAGTTGCTTTGGAATATATGTGGCAGATATGCTTAGTCAATTTTTGTTTAAGATGAAGGACAGAAAATATTCTTTTTCTTAAGAAATTTTCTTCAAGTATCTGATTTGGGTGATCTGAAAGATTTTATTCCTTCAGTATTTAGGGCAGATATTTTCTGGAATGACCAAAATAAGTTACTCTTTACGGATGTAGATGCTGAGCAGTCTAGGATTACAATACTGTGATGGGGCTGGGGATGTAGCGCAGTGGCACAGCACCTGCCTTGGAAGTGTGAGGCCTTGAGTTTGATTCATGGTGACAACAACAACAGCAACAAAAACATGCGGGCACATTCCCCGTGGGTAAGAGTGCACTCTTCACTCAACCTGTGCTGCTGTTTCCATGTGAGGCACAGGGGAAACAAGCTTGCTTGTCTCTTTTCTTTAAAGGGCATTAATATTACTTGTAAGGGAAGAGTCCTTATGATTTAAAAAGCTTCCAAAGGTCCGATGCCTAGTAATGTCACAGTAGGTGTTAAGTTTCAGAATCTGTATTTGGGTGATGACAAGATTCAGGCCAATCCAATAAGGAAGAAGCACCGCTATGTGACGTGGAGTGGATCCTTCACTTCCAATTCATCTCAGCATGTTGTGAGGTAACAGTATTTCCATTCAGCTTGTATCATACTTTATTGCTATTAACTCACAAGAAAGATTGATTTATTTTCTATGGCTTATATCTTGTTTGCAGAGATCAGCATTGTGTATTAGGAATTATATTTATTAAACTCTTGTGAGGAAGAGTTTAATCTAGTGCAAAAGGTATTTCTAGTGGGGAATATATTTCCACAAACAAGAAATTCTATTCCTTCCAGTAAGACACAGATTGTATTTATTACAGATTCTATGGCTGCAAAAGCCATGATCCATAAAATTCCCTGAGTAGACTGATTTTGAATTAGGATACCCTTGGTTTTAACTATGTTTTTTTCTTTCAGTAGGAGAGGATCTAAGGTAATTTCTTACAGAGTATTTTCAATAAAGAACTCAGCATAACCTAGGTGAAGTGATTCTGAATTCGTAGGTGTCCCCTTACTGAGGCAGGAAGTACTTAATATGTACACTCTTCATTTTAAGAATTCTTAAGGTCAAAGTCAGCTGTAGCTCTGAGTCTTCTTTGCCATTAAAAGAGGTGCCCTCACTCTATGTTCACTATAAAAATCTGGATTAGTTAATAATCTTTCTAGACACAGAACCAGTAATAATAGAAAGGTGATTAGAAGAGTCGGCTCACACAACTGTGGCTGCTGAAAGTCTTCTGAACTCCTGTCAGGAAGTTTGAGGCAGAGTAAATAACACCAGTCAGTGCAACTTCAGCCCACGCCTAAGGGTAGAGGACTTGCTGCTGACAGTGGGGGTGATCAGTTGTTTAGGTTGTGCTTCAAATCCAAAGGCCTAAAAGCTAGGAATCCTAATGGCTGACATCTGAGAAGAGGATGGATATTCCAGTTGAAAGAGATCACATTTATTCCTCCTTCGCCTTTTTGTTCTATTGAGTCAATCTAATGATAAAATTACTAAGGGTTTACTTAGTCTATCATATGCTAGTGATAGGTTGATTTTTTTTTTTTTTTTCAGAACTGGGTATTGAACTCAGGTCCTTGTGTTTGCCAGGCAAGCACTTATTCTACTGAGCTATCTACCCAGCCCCTCTTTTTCTTACTTTTTTTTTTTTTTTTGATAGGTTGAATCATATGCTAGTCTCTTTCAGAAACACCCTCACATATATCTTTAGATATCTACTGTGCTAAACTATTTGGGCATCCCTAATCTAGTCAAGGTGACACATAAAGTTAACTATCGCAAACATAATTACTAAAATATGAGTATGAATTATGAATCTAATAAAAAGGATCCTTAGGAATTTTTTCTGAATAGTTTATAGTTGGTTTCCATATTAATACATTGAATAAAAAGTGATGAATAATAAGAAAAAGAGAAATGTGTTAGTGCAGTGCTTTCCATGTTCCCGTAATGAAATATGACCAGGAAACCTGGAAGGAAGCTGCCTGCATTTGAAGAATGTCTTCCTGATCCAAAATTGTTCATAAAGCTTTCTACTTTAGCAGATTATCTACCTCTAAAGGTTTTTTTTTTTTTTTCATTAGTCTTCTGGGTGATTCCTATTATGAGTAGATTCATGAGATGAGAATTGGTCTTATTTGTACTGGATTCCTCAAAGTTTAACAGCAAGCAATAAAAGTAACTAAAAGCACTAAAATTATATTTCAAGCTAAGTTCTAATGTAGGCACATGCTAATGTGTTTTCTAATGGCTCAATTGCTACATTAAAAATTGTGCAACTATTTAAAGATAACAATATACAATGTATAAACCATTGTTACCCTCATATTATCTTGTTTTAAAATTTTTTCCTCTTTAAAAATAAAAAAAACGCGAACAATTAATTAGGATTTTCTTGGAAAGAAAACTTGCATTCTTGTGTAGAGAACTGAGTATGTTCTGTTAACTTATAATTACACTAATGTATATGTTTGGCATTCCTCTCCCCACCAAAAGCAGGCGACATTTACAGGTTGTTAGGTGGAAGAGAATGAAAATTATAACTTTATAGTGCAATTATAACCTAGTTTTGTCTGGTTAATTAGGGTTTTTAAGGTACATTTTCTCTGGAGTATAATGACTTTTGCATAAAAGAAACACTTCCCAATAATTTAATCATAGTGCAGTTGTGTAGAAGAAAAGCATGTCTAATGGAGATTGATAGGAGTTCCAGACAGAGTCAGGCCAATTCAAAGGGGTGGGTAAAATTCTTCAAGACAATTACTCTAATTTACTCTGGGGGCCGCTTGTGGTAAATCAGAGGGGTTTGGGGTAAAAAGAACTGAACTTGTATCCAACATAAAAGCCACAGTTTAACTTAAACCATCATACTAAGTTCAATTGGGTTGAGAAAAGTAATTGTTGGAGAAAACTATTTGTGAATGTGTACCCTTGGGGATTCTGTTCTGAGGCTAAAGCAGAGCACAGTGGTGGTCAGACTTCTTAATCCTCTTTTGAGCTTTTGTGTGTGTGTGTGTGTGTGTGTGTGTGTGTGTGTGTGTGTGTGTATGTGTGTGCTTTCTCTTTTCTGTCTAATTTTTTCTTGTTTTTTTCTTGTTTTCTTGTCTTCAAATTCTGAGAGGAAGAATACAATGTTTAAAAAGGGAATTTGTTTTCTTTCTTGCCTTTCAACATTTAGAGCCTGTGACTAACTTGAAATGCCCCGGTTTCTTCCTTTGTTTTTCTGTAACAGTCTTGATGGTTCTCAGATGGTAAATTCTCATGCAGAGCTACTGGGAACCTTAAGCTCTCCCAGTCATTTTATTATGTCTGCTTTAAATCTGTAGAGGTACCAGACTATTGTTTAATGGCGTTAGCTAGATTTTATAGAATTTACTAGTTAATTTCATCTATTATCTGAAGTTTTGACTCATTGTTAGGTTACTTTTAATAATTATGGTTTCAGAAATGATCAACAGTATAGTTTGAAACTCATTATTTGTTGTAACCACCTCCTCTGTGATAACTTTTCATGTTATTTCCAGTCTTCCTTTGGCTAGCAGATTTTGTCCTTTTAATGAGCATAAAGACCCAATGAAACCAATGTAGGTCTGACAGTCCAGAGTATGTAAATGTGCCAGTAGTGTAAGTTTTTCTTTATATTTTCTTATGATTTTGCTTTTTGAGAGTCTTGCTAGATAGTTCAGGTTCACCTTGAACTCACTACGTAGACCAGGCTATCCTTCCTCAGCCTCCTGCCCTGTGATTACAGATATGTGCCACCATACCCAGCACTTATCTTGACATTTTTAGCCTGTTTTCTGTGAATTTGTGAAATCATGCAACTATGTGTTGAAACCTTGCATGGAAAGGTGAACATTTTCTTAATGAATGTGGAGAACAGATCTTCAGTTCTTAAGAATGTGCTCAGCTACTAGAAGGGACAGGGGATTTAGTCAGCGGAGAAGGGACTATAAGTAATTGTCCTTTGGAAGCACAAGAGGTGAAGAGTTTGCAGAGTAACTCCAATTTCTCTGCATAAGAGTCTTTGTCCTTGGAAAGTGTCAGATAAAAAGGAATGAATGAGTATTCAGAAAGTTCATATGTGCTTTTGTTGCTGATGTTGTTAAATTAAACAGAAAAAAAAGTTTTAAATCCATGTGAAGCTCCTGTTCAGACAGGGGTAGTTCAGTGTGCACATTACAGACATTTGCTCATGAGCATATGAGAATTTTTTTTCCTCTGAATCACAGTCACACTGTAAATAAAAGATTCAATTAAAGCTACAATTTCTATTTTGTAGGTAACTAAAAATTTGGAATATTTTAAATAAAAGAATACCATTTATCCAGATACAGATTTGTGAGTGTGAGAATATATTAAGTAAGCTGAGGTTTTATGGTATGGTGGGGAAACATAGTTAATTATTCCCAAAAACACATATGAAGACAGAGTCAACATGAAAAGTTTAACAATTCTTTCTGAGTCACAGCAAAATAGTATCAGTGTTACATCACAGGACACAGGACAGCTTTCTCAACCACACAACTGAGACTGGCCTCTGTTGTGTAAAGCTACTGAGTCTTGATTGCTAGCAGGCCTCAGTCATTAGAGACTTCCTGGAGTCCTGCTGCATGCAGAGCATGAATCAAGACAGGTACAATGGATCTTGGAATACTTCCTCCAGGGGAGAGAACTATGGCTTTATGGGACAAAATCACTGAAGGATTCAGTAGACCATCAGCTACTAAGAAGCTCATTATACACAGGCACAGAGAAGTGTCCTGCAGAGGTGAGGGGTGACCTGGGAGAAAGGGAGGAGCACCATTGCTTCAGGGAGGCAGGCCGGTCTGATCCATGCCCTAGGCCACAGTAAGGCTTTTGAAAAATGTGTTGAAAAGATTAAGAGAAAGCTGGGGGATGAGAGGTAAATAATTTTTATTGCTACTCATGAAGTCCAAACTTTAATTAAGAATATTTTTATACTTTTATTAGTATTGTACATGATGAATAATAATTAAATTTATCTTGGAGAATCAGTACAATACTGTATTTCGATTATTTCTCCTCCTGCAAACTGCCCTCCCATCTCTTTCCTGAAGGTCTCTTCCCCATTTCCCCAAGTCTACCACTTCTGTTTCTTACCATATCATTTAGTTTTGGTTTTTAAGTTATATATATTTTGGATCCCTTATAAAAAACCATATGATATTTAACTTTCTGGTTCTGATTTAGTATGATCACAATATCAGTGTTTCAAATTTATCCTTTCTCAGAAGAAGAAATACAAATATGCAATAAAAATATAGAGATCTCAAGCTATGCATGTGAGAGACTTCCTGCCTGGCACCCACCCTCCTGATCTCCTAAGGTCTCATCTCAGGCTTCTTGTGTGTGAGATTTCCTGCCCTGCACCCACCAGCTGATCTCCTCCAGACCAATCCTAGGCCTGGCATGTATGTGGGGTTTACTCCCACAGGCTGGAGCAGGAAGAAGCTAAAAACAGCAGCTGGACCCAGGCTAGGCACATCTGGACAAGTGAAAACTTGGTAGATCTGGACTGGCAAGCTGAGAAACTTTCTGAACCCAAATCTATGAGTGTCTTCTCTCATTTTCTCTTGATCTGCAGAGGGGTCAAGAGGTCACCGGGTGAACTAGCCTACCTGAAAGACCTCAGGTACATCAAGGGGTGGTAATCACACAGAACTTAAGTGAATTAAATTAAATACAAACTCAAATTTAATATCTGATTTACCCAGACATAAGGTTTGCTCTTACTGTGTAAGGTACAAACTCGTTACAAAAGTTTGTAAACTGCTAAATATCACTTCACATTTTTAGCGTTCCTAACTGTAGTTCTGTAAATACAAAACTATAACTGTCTTAACCATATAATCTCTTTTGGGAAAGAATTAACGGTATAATTGCACCCAGTTCTACAATAAAGGTTAGAGGACAGTGCTAAACAAAATGACAAGCCGGGCGTGGTGGCTCACGCCTGTAATCCCAGCACTTGGGAGGCTGAGGCAGGAGGATTGGTGCAAGTTCGAAACCAGCCTGGGCTACAAAAGTGAGCTCAGGACCAGCCTCAACTGCATAGCGAGACCCTGTCTCAAAAAGACAAAACAAAACAAAACAAAACAAAACAAAATGACAAAACAAAACAAAACAAAACAAAATGACAAAGAGAAGGAGCAAAATGCAAACTCAGGCCCCAAGCCAACCCAGAAAAAGTGCAGGTGACACTAGCATAGAAGAAAATGGGAATGACACAGCTGAAATCTCTGAATGAATAGCATCTGAAATAAAGAAACAACTGCAGAAAGATATAAAGGAAATTAGATCAGAAATAATATCTGAAGCAAAAAAGATAACCATAATGAAAGAATTAATAACTGCTTTTGAAGAAGACACTGATTAAAAATTAAAGAATTAGAAAAATGATGGATTACTCAAATGAGAAATATAGGAAAGACACAGATCTCATGAAGCAGACTCAAAGAGATACAAATGAACTTAAACCTCAATTACAAGTTGGCAAAGCTGTCTGAATGAACGGGAAGATAGAGTTTCAGATCTTGCAGACACTGTAGCAGCTAGTGAAAAGATAAGAAGGGATGTGTTAAAAACAACTGGGAAGCAGGAAAAAGACTCAACATTTACAAGATGATGCAAAGTTGAACAATGTGAGATTATTAGGCATCAACGAGAAAGGAGGAGATAATACAAATGATAAAGAAAATATGGGCAGAAATAATAGCCAAAACTTTCCGAATATGGAGAAACATTTTGGCATTCAGGTAACTTAAACCAATACAACTCTAAATAACATTAACCCAACTAAAAACACACTTATACATATAATAGTCAAGATCCCAGAAATCTAGCACAAGAATAATATACTAAAACCCAACAGAGCAAAGAAACAGATCACATTTAAAGGAAAACACATCAGAATGAGGGCAGATTTCTCTTCACAAAGCATGAAGTCAAGAAGAGCATGGAGAAGAGTGCTTCAAGTCCTCCATGAAAACAAATTCCATCCCAGACTGCTATACCCTGAAAAACTGTCTTTCAAGTTTGATGGAAAAGCAAAATACTTCCATGACAAAGAGTAACTAAAGAGTTTCATGATGACAAAGCTAACCCTACACAGGCTACTAAAAGATATTGTAGAGAGAGATCAAAATGACCACAGTTCCATGAATGAGAATGGAAAGAATCTACCCAACAGGATAAACAATTAGACATAGGAGATAAAAGGGTAAAAAACAATAGGTAAATAACATGGCAAGCATAATACATATACATCTCAATTATCTCATCAATGTAAATGGTCTCAATTCACCAATTAAAAGAAATAGACTGGCACAGTGGATTAGGAAGCAAAAAACAACAATATACCATATACAGGAAACACACTTACCTCATAAAGGAACTCATAGGCTGAAAGTCAAAGAATGAAAACAATACTACATGCCCCAGTGCCTTAGAAAAAAGCAGTGATAACAATCCTATTCTCAGACAGTATCACCTTCAAATCAAGAATTATCAAATGAGATAAAGAAAGCCACTACATACTGGTTGGGGGAAAAATTCAAGAAGAAGATAGAACATTCATAAATATGTATGTACCCAACATGAGAGTACCCTGCTACATAAGACAAATATTAATGGACATGAAAACTGTAATATCTAACGCTTCAATCCTAATAGGAGGCCTTAACATCCCCTTATCCTAAAAAGATAGGTCAAGCAAACAAAAAATTAGCAAATTTCCAGAACTGAACCACTGCTTGGAAAAAAAAAAAAAAAAAAAAAAAGGACTGAGTGGACATATACAGACTATTCCACAGAGCCACTGCTGAATACACATTTTTTTCAGCTACATATGGGACATTTTGTAAAAGTGACAACATACTAGTCCATAGATCATGCTTAAATATATGCAAGAAAACAGAAATGATCCCATGAATATTATCTGACCACAGTGCAATGAAACTGATAATAAATGACAAAAGAAACCACAAAAGCCCCATAAACACATGGAAAAATTAAACGCCACCTTCCTCAGCACCCAGTGGGTTACAGATGAAATTAAACAATATCTACAATTTAATGAAAATTCAAACACAACTTATGGGAACTTATTTCATAAAATGAAAGCAGTTCTTAGAGGTAAATTTAGAGCTCTGAACTCACACATTAAGAAAACAGAATGGTGAAAGTAAATACTCTAATGTTCCACCTCGATCGTCTAGAAAAGGAAGAACAACCAAACCCAAAGCCCAAAGATGGAAGGAAATGATAAAGATTAGAACAAAAATTAATTCAATCGTGACAAAGAGAACAATACAAAGAATTAACAAATCAAAAAGCTGGTTCTTCGAAAGATTAAATAAAATTGATAAGCTCTATTTAACCTTATCAAAAAGAGGAAAGAAAAAACTCAAATTCAAGCAATAAGGAATGAAAAGGATGAATTTACCACAGACCTAGTGGAGATTCAGAAGATCGTTAGTAGCTATTTCGAGAATCTATTCTCTCACAGAAGTGAAGACACAGATGAAATGGACAGATGGAATTTGCCTGAAAAGGTACAAATTATCAAAACTGAATCAAGAAGATATAAGAATGTTCAATAATCCAATAACAGCCAATGAAATACAAAATGTAATGAAAAACCTACTGTCAAAGAAAAGTCCAGGTCCTGATGGATTTGCAGCTGAATTCTACAAGAAATTTAAAGAGGATATAATCCCAATATTCCTCCAACTCTTGAATGAAATTGAAAAGGAAAGAATACTCCCAAAATCATTCCTGGAGGTACGCATTATACTGATACCAAAACTAGAGAAAGATGTAACTAGAAAAGAGAACTACAGGGCAATTTCTCTCATGTATATAGATCCAAAAATCTTCAATGAAATCCTCACAAATAAAATACAGAAAATCATTAAGATTATACACCACGATGCTGTAGGATTCATCACAGTGATACAAGGATGGCTCAACATATGCAAATCTATACATGTAATACACCATATCAATAGAACCAAGTTGAAAAGCCACATGATCATCTCAGTTGATGCAGGAAACACTTTTGACAAAGTCTAACACCTGTTCATATTCAAAGTCTTACAACAAATTGGAATAGATGGCCTCTACTTCAGTCTGATGAAAGCTATCTGTGACAATCCAATGGCTAACATAATTTTAAATGGGGAAATACTGAAGTCTTTTACTCTCCTATCTGGTATGAGAGAAGGATATCCTCTATCACCACTCCTATTCAATATAGTTCTGGAATAATTAATTAGAGCCACCAGAGAAGAGAGAGAAATAAAAGGAATAAGAATAGGAAAAGAAGTTAAATGACCATTACTTGCATAATGCATGATATTCTACTTGGAAGACCCAAAACACTCCACCAAGAAACTCCCTGAATTAATACACAAATTCAGTAGCATAGCAAGGCATAAGGTCAATACCCAAAGGTCAATAGCATTTCTCTACACAGATGACAAACACACTGAGAGGGAAATTAGGGAAAAATACTTTTTATAAGAGTGCCATGGAAAATGAAATACCTGGGAATTAATCTAACTAAAGAAGTAAAAGATCTATTCACTGAAAATTATAGTACTCTTAAAAGGAGACCATAGAGGATTTCAGAAGATGGAAAGAGGTGGGGCTGGGGAGATAGCTCAGGGGCACAAGTGCCTGCCTGGCAAGTTCAAGATCTTGAGTTCAATCCCTAGTTTTGAAAAAAAAAAAAAAAGGATGAAAATATATTCCCTGCTCCTGGATGATAAAAGTCAACATTGTGAAGATAGCCATACCCCAAAAATTGTTATACAGATTTAATGTAATCCAAATCAGAATACCACCAATATATCTCGCAGACCTAGAGAAATCATTCCTAAAATTTATTTGGAACCGGAAAAGACCTAGAAAAGCAAAGATAATCCCAGGCAATAAAGACAAGGCAGGAGGTATTACAATTCCTTACTTAAAACTATGCTATAAAGCTACTATGATAAAATCAGCATGGTACTGGCAAAAAAAATAAAATAAAATAAAAAAAAAATAAAGAAAATAGACCTGAGGGAATCAATAGATTAGAAGATGTAGAAGCAACTACAAACACACTCAGCCACTTTAGCTTTGACAAAGGGGCTAAATATGTTTCCTGGCAGAAAGATAGCACCATTTGTTAAAGAGGCACAAAGTGAAAGGAGAGCCCACAAATTTTGAAAAAATCTTTTATAAGTACTCAGACAAAAGTCTTCTATCTAGAATTTATAAAGAACTAAAAATATATTAGGACCCAAGAATTTAAAGACCTAATCCAGAAATGGACATCTGAGATAAACACACACTTCTGAGGAAGAAATGCTAGAAACTCATCAGTGCATGAAGAAATGGTCCACATCACTAGCCATCCGTGAGATGCAAATTAAAACAACACATATCATCTCAGCCCAGATGAATGGCTACCATAAAGAGATCAACTACCAACAAATGTTGGAGAGGCTGTGGGGAAAAAGGAACACTTTTCCCGTGCTGGCAGAAATGCAGACTGGTGTAACAATTATGGAAATCAGTGTAGAGACTCCTTAAAAAGTTAGGATTGGAAATCTCATTCAATCCAGCTATCCCCCTACTGAGAATTTTCCCAGAAGAACTGAAAACATCGTATCAGTGATGTTTTTGCGCTTATGTTTATAGCAGTACAATTTGTGGTAGCCAAATCTTGGAAGCAGCCAAAATGTTTGTCACTTGAAGAATGGATGAAAAAGATGTGGCGTTTTTATACAATGGAGTATCATTCAGCTATAAAGAGTGGTAAACTCGAAGTCTGCATACATAAGTGATGTATCTTGAAAATATACTCATAGATGAATTAAACCAGACCTACATGTGTAGCTATCAAATAGCCTCCCTAATGTAAGAACTCAAAAGAAGAAATAAAAATGGAAAGGTATTATATAGTTCAGTGGTTCTCAATCTGTGGGTCGAGACCCTGGCGGAGGTCCAACGACCAAAACACAGGGGTCTCCTAAAACCATTCCGAATCATAACTGTAGCAAAATTACAGGTTTGAAGTAGACACCAAAATTATGTTTTGGTTTGGGGTCGCTACAACGTAAGGAACTATATTGTGGGATTACAACATTAGAAAGGTTGAGAACCACTGATATAGTTAAATAGAAAGTGAGAATTTAAGGATCAAACAATGAAGAGAGAACTAGGAAAAAAATTAGGAGACAAGGTAGAGGCAAAACGATGCGTTTATATATAAAAAATGATTAAGTCAATGGTCCTAAAAATCTCCAGCAGGTTTTTCAAACTAGCAGCTAATTGGTAGAATTTGTACCCTCACTAACTATATGTACTGATTTCTATGAACTATGCACATACACTGGGGATAGTATTGTGTAGTACTAAAACCATGCTTGGAATGCCTATCATTCTGGTCTTTTAATTAGATACTACTTCTAATCTCATATCAATTATTGCTATACTCTCTTTCTCTCAAGTAAATGTTTGTTTAAAAATAAAAGAAAGTACGAAAGAAAAAGGTAATAAAAGAGAATATGAGATAAGGAAAAAAAAGAACATAGAAATGCTCAATACTTTTGGCCATTAGAACAATTCAAATCAAAATAACACTGAGATTCCAGCTTACTCCAGACAGAATGGCTACTTTAGCAAGATTCCTGAGAATGTTGTCAGGAAAAACGAACCGCTCTACATTGTTGGTGGGGATGTAAACCAGCACAACCTCTCTGGAAATCAATATGGAGAGGCCTCAGAAAACTGAACCTAGACATTCTGTTTGATCCAGATGTAACTCTCCTGAATTCTCAGGTTTTAGTTTAGGAAAAACAAAAACAAAAAACAAAAACAAAAACAAAAACGAAACCCCCAAAACCAGCTCCTTCATTAATATCTTTTGTTTTAAAAGAAAATCCCAACACCGCAATGACAGTTTGCTGCCACTGCTACAGATGATCACCAATCACTTTGGTCCTTCTTTAGTCACCTTTTGCTTAATGGTATTGGAGAATAAACTGAGGGCCTTAGCCTTGAGTGGCCTCAGCCCTTTTCTATTTGTTGAGACACATTCTCACTAAGGCATCAAGGCTGCGCTTGAACTTGTACATCCTACTTCCTTGGTCCCCCAGAGATTATAGGTAGGAATCATAAAGCCCAGGCAAGTCCTGAACTTTTGAGTCTTGAGTTCTCCATGATCTTTTCTCCCACTATAATTCAGCACCACACTGCTGGTTAGCTCCTGTAAGTAGTGTTAATTAAACTGAAGTCCCTTTCTTCACAAAAGACTTTCCAGATAATCCCCAGGTAATTTAAGAAAATAATTGTTCAGATTGCCAACATATGTGGGCTCATTTTCCTGTAGCATGCTAGTTTGTTAGTAAGATAGATAAGGATCTTAAAACATATTTTTATGGGAATGCATTATTTATTAAGCAAATGATGGAAATTTAGTATTCTAGCTATATCTGTGGCCTCATTTGCTATTGTTTCATTGTTAAAGCACTGAGGAAGTTTGTATGAATATAAGTATGTAGAAACTTAAGGAAAATCGTATTAGTTTTTCTTAATTACATGGTCTTTGGAATTATATATTGGAAATTGCATAAAAATCTATAATGTGTTATCTATAATGTAAGATGATTTAATAGCTGTTCTAATGAAAGCAGAGAACTGGCAGGAAACTGACTTGGCAAAAGCTTTAATCACCTGATCACTGCCAAGAGCTGCAGAATAACTGAGTCCAGAAACACTTTAAAATTTAAGGAACAATCATTTTAGATACATAAAGCATAAAGAACTAATTTTCACTGCAGAAATATTAGGGTGATACATAAAGACTTTCAAACATAAAAAATATTTATCGTAGTGATAAAGTTTTGTGACAGAGTGAAATAGGAAATATAAATTAATGATGGAAAACAATGATATGATTGATTAATCTGTTAAAGGGGGTTTATTCACATATTTAAAAAATTAATGGCACATTAAATTGCTATATAAGTATATTTGTATGTTAAGGTGACATTTTTATCTTAAAATTTCAACACAAGATATCTAGAATTACATTCTTTCTATCTACTCGAACTTTCTATGAAGAATTAGTTATCCTTGTAAATTTTTCTTTACCGAT
The DNA here is from genome assembly GCA_004027025.1 of Myocastor coypus. NCBI lineage: Eukaryota > Metazoa > Chordata > Mammalia > Rodentia > Myocastoridae > Myocastor > Myocastor coypus. Next base: position 38,642 of record PVJA010008665.1, read on the forward strand.
AGCTGTATTACACACTTTCTAAAACCTTGTATGACTACTTTTAAACTTATCTTTAGCTCCTTAAGCTGTTGGTCTCCAATTATTTTGCATCATCAAGGTCCAAAATTCATTATTACAGCTTTTTCTTTATTTCTGAGCCTGCTCCTCCTCTCTTTGTTCCTTCTACTCTCTGATCTACATACAACCTCAGTTTTGTTCCATCACTGTAGTTCTTGGGAAAGTGTCAACCTTGATATTATGGATAAAAGTGACATTTTGAGGTTGTTTTACACTTCTCAGTTGGTGTTACTCGGGAAATACTACATCTGCCCATTAAAATATGAAGTAGGAAAGATAAATCCAAATGTTGACTGTCTCATTTGATTAAATAGCTATAGCAAGTGTTTATGGACAAGTATTTCAAACAGAAACAGGAGCTAGCCTGAATAAAATTTCAAGTCCTGGTTGCATGCTGTCTACAAGAAAGCCACCTTTAGTATACAAAGGCAGACAAGTGACAAGAAAAGTGATGGGATAGTATATTTTATACAAACACTAAGCATAACAAAATTAGTGTGACTATTTTAAAATCAGGAAAGCAAAAGAATGTTACAGGAACAGAGGTAGCCTAAGTCCGTACTTAGATAGTAATCACTCATTTTGTGTACTTAAATTTGGAAATTATGAGGTCTCATATCTGTTTTCTAAGTTTTCAACTTAAGTGGGGAATGGGAAGCAAATTAGAACTATAGTCTGTATAAGAAAGGAAATAATAAAGATAAATACAAAAAGATTTAAAACTGATAAAAACAATAAAAGAGTTTTTTTTTTTTTTTTTTTTTTTTTTTTTCAGTAATTGGGATTGAAATCAGGACCTTGCACTTGCCAGGGAAGTCCTTATTCTACTGATATATCTCCCTGGCCCTTAAAATAGTAGTTTCTTAAAAAGAATCCATAAATTGATAAATATCTGGTTGGACAAATAAGATGAAAGAGAAGATAAATGGAGGTATCGAAAACAAAAAAGCTATACATCCTGAATAATTACAAAATGAAACTGTGTTTCATTTTCACAAAAATAGAATATTAATAGCAAAATTTTAATGAAATTTAAAAATTTATACCAAATGAAAAAGTTTTAAAAGAATAATTTTCTAGAATTGATTCAAGATATTATACGCTTGTCTATTTCACAACATACAAGTGATATCAAACACTTAAGGCAGAAATTATGCAATTCTATACAAACACTACAGAAAATTAAGGAGACCAAACTTTTTAATTGATCTTGTGAGGTCAGAATTCCTATAATATAGAACCAAATCTATGTTAATTAGGGATATTATCCTGTAATTCTCTTTTTTCATTGGGTCTTTCTCTGGTTTGGGCCTCAGGTAAGTAAATACTAACCTCCAGTAATGAGGGAGAGCCACTGCCTTTTCAATTTCATTGAAGTGTTTGAAGAGTGTTGGTATTAGATTTTTTCTAAATTTCTTTGAGAATTCAGCTGTGAATCCATCATCCATTACAATCTGACTTTTTTTGTTGTTGTTGTTGGCAAATTTTTAATTACATTTTCATCTTCATTGACTGATATTGGGTTATTCAATAGTTATATTTCTCCTTGCTCCAGCTTTTGTAATTGGTAAGTTTCTAGGAATCTGTCCATTTTTTTCTGCGTTTTACATTCCATGAGAGCAAAGATAACCAAGTGGGTTTTGATGGTCCTCTGGATTTCCACAGGATTTGATTTCACTCTTTTTGTTTGCTACTGCACGAATGTGAGTATTCTTTGTTCTATTAATGTGGCATATTACATTTAAATATTTGTGTATGTTGAACCATCCCTGCATTCCTTGAATGAAATCCATTTGGTCATGTTACATAATCTTCTTCATGGTTTGCTGCATTCTGTTTTCTAGTATTTTATTGAAGAATTTTGCATCTATAATCGTTAGAGGGATTAGCCTACAGTTCTCTTTTTTAGTTGGATATTTCTCTGATTTTGGAATCAGACCAATAGTTGCCTCCAGGAATGAGTTTGGGAGAATTGAGTCCCTTTCAATTTCATTGAAGAATCTTTTTATAGTGTCATGCCCCGTGAGGTGGAAGCGCAGGATGCGGTCTTATTGAAGAATTTTGAGAAAAGTTGGCATTAAGTCTTCTCTAAATTATTTTGGGAATTCTGCTGCGAATCTTTCAGGAGCTGGGCTTTTCTTTGTTGGTAGGTGTTTTTATTATATTTTCAATATTTTTTCTCATAATTGGGTCATTCAGAGTTTGTATATCTTCTTAACTCAGCTTTGGTATTTCATACACGTCTAGAAATTGTTCATTTCCTCTTTGTTTTCATGCAATGAAAGTAAAGATTTTAGAAGTAGGTATTGATGATTTTCTGAATTTCCCTAGGGTCTTTAGGGATTTTGCACTTTTCATTCATTATTGCATGAGTTTGCATGTTTTTTCTTTTTCCTTTTTTGGTTAGGTTGACTAGGGGTTTATAAATTTTATTTATTCTTTCAAAGATCCAACTCTCTGTTTCAACTATTCTTTATGTTGCTTTCTTTGTCTACAATGCATTACTTTCTGCTCTAATCTTTATGTAATTCCCTGCCTTCTTTGGTCTTTGAGATTGACTTCTTCTTCTTCTAGGAGCTTGAAGTGCAACGTAATGGTCATTTATTTGGGCTTGTTTCCTTTTCCTAATCTGTAAATTTATCAGTATAAGTTTTCCTCTTCACACAGGTTTCATTGCATCCCGCATGTTTTGGTAAGTTGTACTTGCATTTTTCTTTGATTGCAAATATCTTTTAATTTCTTCTTTAATTTCATCTGTTTAGGAAGTTATTTAATTTTCATGTCTTTATGGTGTTAATTTTACATGTATATATCTGGTGATATGAATAACACATTGGAAGACAGCATTATGTATTACAACAAATACTGTGAAATTCATATTACTTTGTTAGGTCAAACTCTATATCACTTCTAACTTTTTTCTGCTTTAATTCTGATTTATACTCTCTCTAAAAAATAAAAATACTGTAAAATTTTTGATTTTTTTCTTTTCTTGTTTTTGAAAAGGCTTGCTAAGGATTTATCAAAGAACACAGTCTTTGATTCATTCTTTTTATTCTTTTCTTAGTTTCCATTGTATTAATTTCTGCTCTGACCTTTACAATTTTTCCCTTCATTTGGCCTAGGACCTCCTATGCGCTTTTTCTTGAAGCTTGAGGTGTAGCATAAAGGTTTTTATTTGTGCTTGTTCTGTTTTCTGGTTCTGAGAATTCACTGCTACAGATTTTCCTCTGAGGATGGCATTCATTGTGTATCACAGGTTCTAGTAACTTGTATCTATATTTTCATTTGATTGAAAATGTTGTTTAATTTCATTTGTAACGCATTAGTTGGTCAGGAGGGTGTTATTCACTTTCCATATTTTTATGGTTACTTTGCAATTTCTTTTGTCATTGCACTGTGGTCAGATAATATGCATGGGAAAATTTCAACTCCTTGCATTTATTTAGGCATGTTTCATGTAGTAGTATATGGTATAAATTAGAGAATGTCTTATGTGCAACTGAGAAGAATGGTTTTTCTGATGTTGGGTGGAACACACTATAAAGGTCTATTAAGTCGAGGTGCTCACAAGTTTATTTCAGTTCTATTATTATGTGAAAACAACATATTCTCTCAGTAGTGTAAGAATGAAAATAAGATATAAGAAATACAATAGATATTGTGAAAGGGAAAAACTGATCAAAATGAAGTAATAACATTATGCAGAAGAGAAGAAAAGAAGGAAGGGGGAATATATATATATATATATATATATATATATATATATATATATGCAATATATAATGTATATATATTAGCAAAGATAATTTTACTATTAATTTATATTAGTTCACTGAAAGGAACAGTTAGTGCTTACAGTGTTTAATCAATTTTATATGCCCATATTTGGTAATCTTGGCAATTGCTTTGAAGATAATAATATGCAATACAAGAAGTATTGTTATGTCTACATTATCTTGTTTTGAAATTAAATATCACCTTTATTGTATTGTATTCTCTTTTAAAAATTTATGTGAAAATATAGAATCTGCAGGTAAGATAGCACAAAATGAAAATTACAGAATCATATATCTCATGAACATTAATGTAAATATACTTAATAAAATATTACAAAAATAAATGTGGCAACATATAAAAAGTATAATATTACAGAAAAAGATGAGGTTTTGCCAGCCTTACAAGATATGAGTACAATTGCAAAATCAAGATTCTAGTTGAGTGTGCTCACTATAAGTCTATCTCTGTATTCCACTGATTCCAACTAAAAAGTCTAGAACACACACATACACGCACACACACACAGACTCACAAACCTCGCTGGGTAGTAAATGACAATAGACAGACTGGAGATGGATATGGAATGATTATTAATAGTGTAAGACTAAAACTCAGGTACTTTTACTTTTCTGGACAATAAAGAAATACTATATCCTTGATCCATAAATTTAGTAGTTTAAAGAGTCAGCAAGCTGGCATTTGGGCCAATCAAGTCCACTGTCTATTTTTTAAATTGAGTTTTGTTTGAGAATGGCTACCCTTCTTGGTTTCTATATTATGTATGGCTGTTTTAAAGTTATAGCATCAGAGTTGAATAATTATCATAGAAATATATGGCCCATATGGCTAAAATGTTTACTTAGAGGATGCTAATTCACTCAACCTTCTTTTATTTCCACTATCAGTTTTCAAGCCCAATATTTTGAAAGTATTTTTATCTTCTCACTTTTCTAGTACTTCATATCTACCCTATCAGTACCTGTATTCACAGCAGAATTTGTCCAGAAATCAACTACCCCTCTGTCCACATAGCCAGGGATTCGTTGTTCGCTCTAATATAGAAAATTGTGACATATTTTCCCTTGTCTTATGTTTGGCTTTCTTTCTTTTTTTTTTCTCCCTACACTCCTTATCCCACACAGTCAAGCACATGCATATGCGCACATGCGCACACAGACACACACAGACACACACACACACACACACACACACACACACACACACACACACTCTATGACCTGTTCACTTATGCAGCATCTCTGTAACAATCATCTGGTGCTCTTCTCTCCTACTGCACCTCATTGCCTTATCTCCCTCCCCTGCTGACTCTGCCTCCACTACACTAGGCTCTGAGCAGAGGCCCTCATCTGGCTAAGGGTGTTCAACACTCTGCTGTGTTCAAAGGTCACAAGGTCAGAGATATATTCTTTCAACACTCTGCATAGCATCCCTCCCACCGCTTTTTCATGACCCTTCTATGTATTTATTTTAGTGCTCATTGCCTTCTGAAAAAAATTTGTTGATGGAAATGTAGAAAACCTTGTTCAAGTAAATATTTTGTGTCAGATGGAAATTCTCAAGGTATATCGCAAAAACATAGTAGGCTTTGTAGTAATCTATGTTGAAAGAAAACAAACAAACAAACAAACAAACAGGGAATGAACCCAGGGCTTTGATATTGAACTGTGCCTGCAAATACATTTTTCTTTTCTATTATTTTGAAACAGGGTTTTGATGAGTTGCTAAATTTCACAAAGTGGTCTTAACTTCGTGATCCTCCAGTCTCAGCATCTCAGAGTACTGGAGTAACAAGCATGTGCTACTATGCTTCCACTTGGAAAATAATTTTGTACGTGTTTCTGTATGTGGAAAGGAAATATTCACTGATGTTTTAATTCTATGGGAGGTGCCGGGTGTGGTGGTGCACGCCTGTAATCTCAGCACTCGGGAGGCTGAGGCAGGAGGATTGGTGTGAGTTCGAGACCAGCCTGGGCTACAAAAGTGAGCTCAGGACCAGCCTCAACTGCATAGTGAGACCCTGTCTCAAAAAGACAAAAAAAAAAAAAAAAAAAAATTCTATGAGAAACAAGGCACAGGATTTTAATGTTTCCTCAGCTTTCTAAATTAATGTTTATTGTTTTAGCTATAGACATCAGTATTACTAAAATACAAACGAATTATCTGAAAAGGGTACTTGTGAGGTCTCTTTGTATTATTCCCTCTCTGGTGTCTTGAAAACATACAGACATCAGAGGACCCCAAGTTCACGGACTTTAAACAGCAGTCATGTAGCCAGGAAAGCTATTTAAATGGTTTTGTGCTGCTGAATTCATACTTATTTGAAGGGGATGAGTTACAGGTGAGGAACATATTATGTGAAATTTTCTTCTTGCTTAACCTAGGCATCTAAATGTTTAAGCTTCACGAGACATGCAATTTTAATAATTCAAGGGCATTCAACTTAAGCAATTACCACTTCCACAGTAACTAGATGATTACTTTTGATAAGTTCACCAGTTTTTAAATGTATGATTAATTTTTTTTTGTATTATGAACTTTGGATATGAGTCATGTCTCAAGTCCTGTACTTCTTATTTACATCAAGGCTTCGAGTAGACCAACACCTTAATACAAGTTGTATTGCTTTTATGTCTAAATATATCTGTGTTAAAATTCACCAGCCACAGTTAAACTAGGTGTTATTAGCTAATTATTCTGTGAACTTTAGATTAACTGACACCAGGACAAGGTGGGAACATCGAACAACCCATTTATCTATTTTTTTCTTTTCTGATGAACTTGTGAACATTGTCTTTAAAGAAATTAAAAACTGGAAGAAAATGTATATCTTGAACAGAGATACTTCGGGATAAAGTGAGTTCACTTCAAAGCTATGTACTTTTGAGAAGAAATAAATGGAATTGTACAATTTTAAAATTTCTCAACCACTTAATTGTTTAGAATATATTTCACTGCTGGTAGTAATTTAGATCCTGCACCCACTTGGTTCCACAAGATCCAGTATGAAAATACATTTCCAGTTCATGTTTTGTTCAGTATAACTAATTACTGATTTACAATAACACCAGTCATAAAATTTGATAGAACTCAAATGTCCCCAAAAGTAGAATTTCCATAATCTATCTGGAGACATATTCTAGGTCTATTTTTTTTCCAAACATTGACTTTTCTTGGAAAGTTTTCCGAAGCAAGATGTGGTAGCATATAGTGTAATCCCAGTACTAAGGAGGCAGAGAAAGGAGGATCACAGAGATTGAGCCTAGCCTGGGATAAATAATGAGATCTGGCTCAAAAAACCCAAACCAAACCAAACCAAAACAAAACCCAAACAAAATAACAAAAAAGGAAGTTTTCTGGCTTTTTCTGCTAACCTGTTAATCTCTGCTGTGCTGTTCTATCTCTCCGTGGAGTCCAATCTCTAACTCTCATGGTTGATTTGTCTACAAATTTAGCTACCTTCTGTCTAAAAATTCCACGTTCTTCTGCCACAAGTCTCTCTTTCTCCATTCACTTCTGTATGTGTGGTTGAAAGTAGACACAAGATCTAGTAAATTGTTAAATGTAATGAAAATGAAGAGGTTGCATTCTTTGTCCAATGTGGACTAGGAATTTAACCAAGCTTTAGAAAACCCAAGGGAAATGAGGGATAAGCAATTCACCAACAGATTTGGAAGGGAAAAGTAACTTTCCCTGGCAGTTGGAACAGATGGCATCTTAAGCATGACAGATTTCCCACCACTCCATGCAGAATCAATATCCAGGAACATGAAGTAAATTAGCTGGCACTTGGGTGAGAAGCTTGCCTATTAGTTTGATTTAGGTATGGGTCAATTTGCATAGTTCTGCCATGATACTTTGTTTCAGTTCATTAATCTTGTCCAGATTCAACCATCCCAAGGATTGTGTGATGACTAACTAGTTCACAGAGATAAATTTGAAACTGGGAAGATTTAAAAAGAAAGACAAAGAAAATTAAAAAGTTGAAACTGCACCTTCATGTTGGCTTGGCTTTCTGTCTCTCTGGGCAAACAGATAAGGCAGTTTCATTGGCAGCACTTTTTGGAAAGAGACACAAAGTGGGTGGAGGAAGATGGAGAAGTATAAAAGACCAATTTTATTGTAACATCACTTTATTTCCCTTTGTGTCCCAACTTGAACCCCTTTAATGTTTACTACTAATCACATGTTAATGACAAAGTCTTTCCTTAAAATTCACCTTTGACTGAGTCCAAAAGCCATATGGTTTCCTTTGAACTACAAAATGTTGTGGCTTGTCTTCCATAAGCATTTAACTTGTTTCCTCTATGAGCCCTCTTGTTGAGCTCATAATTAAAAGTTGTTTTTTTATGTAAGAGTGTTACATTTTTGAGCTAGTAAGCTGATATGGTATACATTATGCTCAATGAATATATAGATTAATTGCATTTTAGCTAGAATTATAATAACTTGGCCTAAATAGATGAATTTCTAATGGTGAATTATCAGGAATTTATTCACACATAAAGCATGACACAATTTCCTATTTACCAAGCATCTATTATGTGCCAGTTTCACTATGCTGAATACTGGATAAGTAATAGGGAGAAAAACAAGGGCGTGGGTTTTGTTTCATGGGGCCCAGAGCTGAATGATAGATTAGATGATAATTAATCACACACACTCAAGTAAAAGTGCAATTGTCAAGAATAACATGAAAGTGAGTTATAAGATGCCCATATTAGCAAAGGCAGAAGTCATAGATGACATTTCCTAGGGAGGAGAGTTCTCAGATAGAAATTAGGGTGCAGGATGGCTGCATGGGAGAATTTTAGAACATCACTAGTGAGGGGTAAGTAGAGAACAGGATTGAGTGTATGGTGGATGTGGTTTTGGTAAACACTCACAGAAGTTCTGAATTGACCCCTGTCTAACTTACTTCCCTCTCATTGTTGGAACACAACTTCCAACAGCCCAGAATTAAAGAGGGGAAGGTTTATTTAGTTCACAGTGGTGGTTTTAGTCCATACTCAGCTGGCTTCAAGGCAGAGTGGCAAAAGGCAAGAGAGCAGATGTTCATGGTGGCTGCAAATAGTAAAGAGTAGAGCAAAGGGAGGGGCTTCAACACTCCTAGTTATCTAGTCTATTCCCTTCTTACATAGTAATGCAGACTACCCACCCCAGGGCCTTGGTGTAGCACTCATACCCAAAATCCCAGCACTGGATAAAGAATCAGTCACAAACTCCAGTAGCTGTCCTATGACTGCATAAACTTTTGTGGGTCAAAGGGCCGAATGTTACAATTTGTGGGTAGTCGTGGCCCCAAAGCCTCATACAGTCATTGGGTGGCTTCTAGAGTTTGTGATTAATTCATGATTCAATGCAGATATTATGGGTATGAGTGCTATACTAGCTCTGGGTAGTCTGCCTACGATATAAGGAAGGGAAAGAGGTTTGCTGTGTGCAGGTGTTGCAGCCCCTTTTGCTCTTTGCTGTTTGCCACTGCCATGAGTGGCTGCTATGTGCCATGTGCCACTCTACCTTTGAGCCCGCTGAGTATGGACTGAAACCTCCACTAACTGTGAGCTAAGTAAACCCTTTTTTCCTTAATACTGTGTGTTGAGTTTTTGTCTCAACAAAAAAATAACTAAGACAGAACTTGGTACTAGAGAAATGAAATCATTGCTATGGCTATTTGATCATGTGGATTACGGCTCTTTGGGAGTGGATTATGGGAACAGATAGGAAAGATTTGCAGATGTCACCTATAACAGTAGAGCTGGGACGAAGCGGAATGAATTTCTAGGCTACAGGATTCAGCTGTGGGTATGCTAATGTTGAGACAGGTAGGAGTCATTAAAGTGAATAGCTCAGGCAGGAAGTTGGATAGGCCTATATTTAAAGATAAACACAATGAGGTAGGTGTGTGTGTGTGTGTGTGTGTGTGTGTGTGTGTGTGTGTGAAGTAAATTCTGAAGTTGATAACACATAAATGATGATAGCCATGATAAATGATGAGATCATTCAGGAAATAAATACACACATTACAGATGCCTAAGGAACTGCAGCATGCAAGTTTCAAATGGAGGTGATAAAGATTTTGATTCTGAGTCAGAGTTCTCTTCGTCTGAAAACCTAATATCTGCTTCCATTTTCAGAATGACATTTAGGAACACAAAATGACAATTTCCACTTATAAAGTACTTCTGATGGTAGGCAGCCTTCCAAGTGCTTTGCCTACATTAACATTTATTCCTATAGCTACATTATGGGACAGTACTGTACTCATCCCCACGTTATGGCTGAGAAACCCAAGACCCAAAGGAGATAACCACTACGGTCTGAACATTTATGGCCTTGCATAAATTCACAGGATAACAGCTTAATCTCCAAGATGACGCTGTTAAGAGCTGAGGTTCTGGGAGGTGATTACGTCATGTGTCTGGAGCCTTCATGAATGCAGTTAGTGCTTTTATAAAAGAGGCCCAGCAGAAAGAGGAAAAAAAAGACAGGAAAAAAGGAAGCGGGGAAAAACCATGCAAGTCTATGTTCAATCTTATCTGTACACTATTATCTTGTGCTCTGAGTAACTACTATGAAGACAACAATATGCAGTTAATTATTATAACTGTCCTAGTAACCTACTTGGAAACTATCTCATTGCTATTTCTTTCTCATTAAAATTAATAAAATAAAGTCTATATTCAGGATAGCTGAGATGACTGTTCTCACTTTCATCACTTTTTGGAAAGTAGCTGTCAATGTTTGAAATGTTCACTTTGACTGACTATATGCTATTATCCATAATCTGAGCAACTACATCAAAGACAGAAACGTGCAGTACAAAAATTATGGCTGAATACCTCTTGTCTTGTTCTTCTAAATGTGTACCATTTCCAGTGTCTTATCAATTAGTGTACTCTCTTTAAATAAGATAAAATATATGTATGCATACATATATTTACATACATATGAAAAGAAAATAATGCAGACTTATTGAAAGTGTGCGGTCATGTTTAATTCTTTGACCAATTATGCATACCTATATCTATTAACCTGAACAATAATTTTGACAATGAAAATATGTAACACAATAACCATTGTTAAATTTTTATTTTTGTTTTGAAACTCTGTACCATTTGTATTACTGCTGCTTATTACTCTCTTTCTGTTTGCATTTCTATTTGTTTTCATTCTTTGAAACAAAATTTTTAAAATGACAAAAAAAAAATAGGCCCAGTAGAAGCTCTTTGCCCCTTCAACCTTGTTAGAACACAGTGAGGGAAGGTCATGTATGTATCAGCAAGACCCATCCAGAGTTCCCTACACCTTTATTTTGGACTTTTCAGCTTCAGACTGCCAAGAATAGCTTTCTGGTTTTTAAAATAAGCTAGTAAGTCTAAAATGTATTCTCCTACAGTAACTTGACTAGACTAAGACAATAACTTACTTGTTTAAGACTTCATGCGAAGCCAGACTTCAAACTCCAGTAGTTAGTCTCTAGAGACTGCGCATAACCATGGAACTATTTTTCCTTTCAAAATGATCTCATGTCAGAGATTCTACCATCATAAGTGGCAGAGGTTATGGATTCAGGCTAAATCCAAGGATGCTTCCCGACTAGCCATAAATTTGTCTTGGTACCGTTTCCATTAAAGAATAAGACATCACCTACCATAGGGATGCGATAAAGGTACACAAGTGTGTTCTAAGGAGGAAGACTTTCGGTAGTGTCTCTTCTTTGTGGAGTTTCTGACCAGTGCCATGGAAACATGACCAATATGCTGGAGGGAGAGGGAGAAAGCAAAGGAGAGAGGAAGACACGGATAGGAAGGGAGAACAGTAAGTGCAGGCTCCTCTACACTATCTCTCTGGACAGTGTGAGCTCTAGGTAATGCATGCAATTGAGAGTAACATAGGAGAGGACATATCCACCTCTTCATTGTAGCTGAGTCCGTAGTGTGGTTTCCAGCTCTGGAGAATCCTGACACGAGGGTGGAGGCAGAAATAAAGACTTTCAGGTGTCAGGTGCCTTGGAGGTTAGTGGTCACAGATCAAGGAGACAATGACTTTGGTCATGGTAGCATTTGTTTTGTAGCAGCTTTCAAGGACTCTTTGAGAGCTTGTCATTTTGGTAAAAATTGAGTATGGATTACCTGGAAAGAGACTGTTTGGAAGAAGTTCTGTGAGATGGAACGCGATAGAAGAATATATTACAAGCTATATATATCAAATTTATTAAATTAAGCTTTTTTTCTCTGTTCCCAATTCATTGTTCTATATTCACTTTGCCATGCTGGATAGCAACTCTGAAACCACACATCATTTTCTAGCTGGCTCCATCTGAGGCTCTGCCAATAGGAGCCACTACGGGGAGACCACAGATTTGCAGGAGGGAGGGGACTGCTCCTTGGTTCATTCCTGTCTTGTTCTTGGGAATGCCATCCTAGTCTCAGTTTTTATCAGACTATGGCAGCAGCAGCAGCAGCAGCAGCAGCTGAATTCAGTTTCATGTTTCCCAGACCTTGGAGAATAATCTTTCTTGTCTCCTTAGAGGTCTGAGACTTAGTTCTATGATATCTTCCTCCAAGGGCAGAGTCACCAGTTCTCTCTGCCTGACAAAGACCCTTGTAAGTTTTAATGTTTCTAATTTTCCTTGTTTTCTTCACCTTTATTATTGTCCAGTGCCATTTGCAGTATTACCTGTGATATAACAGAAAGTGCTTCCTATTATTTTATTTACCAAACTAGCAACTATTTATGTAGTTAACACAGTTTGTATTTATTTATTTATTTATTTATTTATTGTCTTTTTGAGACGGAGTCTCACTATGCAGTTCAGGCTGGCCTTGAGCTCACTATTGTAGCCCAGGCTGGTCTTGAACTCACATCAGTCCTCCTGCTTCAGCCTCCCAAGTGCTGGGATTACAGGTATGTGCCACCATACCCAGCTTAGTTAACACATTTATATTAAACTTCCCTTGTTCAAATAACCGATGTGTTTCTGTCTCTTGCCTGGACCCTAGTGGTTGCTTGTGACAAGGCATTGATCTTGGATGAAAAGAGCACTCCCAGAACAGATTGCATGATGGAATTTCACTCCATCTGGAGGATAACAAGAGAGTCTAAAACTGCTGAAGAATCTCTCTGGCATTCATTTTTTCTTTCATGAGTGGCCCAGTCTCTTATGGGGCTCACTCAGTTTGGTTGAGTCTATTCAGATTAATTTTCATGATTAATTCAGTATTTTATTTGTTAGGGACCTTAGTTATTACGTCTTTGATATCCTTCTGCCTTTGTTAGATAATTTAAATGAATCATGGGAGTGTAATCCCACATTTCATATTCGGAGGTCCATCCGTGTGCAAGGGGAGGGGTTACTGACAGGTGTACACCAGGGGCAGGAAGCACCTTGACCACGACCTGGAAATTGCATCTGCCAGAGGGATGGCAGTCACCTAGCAAGCTGGCATTCCCTAAGGCTGCAGAACCTTGCACATGCCTAGGATCATCTGGGCAGTTAATTTGCATGTCTTTCAATTGAAAATGTAAATTAGAAGCCACTCCAATCTGAATGACCTCATCATTTCCACTTCTGCCAGAGGAGGCCACAGCTGTGCTGGAACTGATGCCAGACTACCCACTGAGTGGCTTTGGCAACTGACACATTGTCCCATTGGAACATCAGTTAAGACTATGTTTTGCAATGCTCTTGCCAAGCAGAGCTGAAACTACATTGTTGTAACATGTCATAATCAAGACATGGCAGAGGCTTAACATGAGGCATTATCTAAAGCAGCAACAGTACAAACCCACAATATGAAAACCACAATATAGGTTCCTCATATTATGGATGTCCTACAGGATGCACATCTTCTTTTACTGGTGTTGGTTTACTAAACAGTAGCTCATGTGTAGCAGGCATGCAACTGATATTTTACAATGTAAACTTAATTGCCTTTTCTGAAGGATTATTTATATGCATATGAGCCAGCTAATAAAAAATATGAAATTTGAATTCCTGTTATCCTGCATCCCCTCAAACCTGCTTTTAAACAGTCTGTTAAAAGAATAAAAACAGTATTTCCTTTATGTTCCTTTATGTTCAGTTAATTATACTTCTGATTTAAGCGACCCCAGTTCTTTAGGAGGCACGCTCATTTGTCAAGCAGGAAGTGCTGTAATTACTCGCCATACTGTTCATAAAAGTGAACCAGTTACTTTTAGTCTTTCAGATACAAACATTTTTTAAAATTACCTAATAGTGCTGAGTGAATTGCTGAAAATGTCTAATCTCAATGGTATTTTTGAATAGTGCCAGACACAGGAAAGATACGAAGAACACATTTTTATCCTTTGGGACAACAGTGATTGCTCACCTTTGTCATTCAGTTTCCAAGACCAATATTTGGCACCGTGTATTTCACAGACGATTAGTTCCTGAGGTGTTAACAGATGATCCCCACAAGAATTCTGTTACCCCAAACATTGGGAAATATGACACACTTGGCTTTCCCTCCAAAGAATCACAGTGTGCATTAGAAGGTGAAACATTCTTCATATTCCCAGGTACAGGTTCTAACACAGTATTTCCCAAACTAATTTTACAAAAAGCACTAACATATCACTCTTCACCGGCTCTGTGGATCGGTCACTAGTGTACTAAAAAAAAATCTCTGAAATGCTTTGAGGAGTATTATCATGATGACCAAGGCACTGGGTAGCAAGGCTTGTATTCATTTGTAGACACAGTCCTTCTGGCTAAGGTGGAAAATTGGTGAATAAATTGATTTAACATGTATTATGTGTAAGACACTGTAAAATGTCCTTTAAATATTTTCCTATTCCTGTATTGAAATTCAAGGATGTAAAAGAATATTTGCAGTTATCCAAGTAGCCTAATTGAATTCAAATCTCTGGCCTTTGCAATGATAATGTGGTTTCTTGTGTAAGGATCCTAAGGAAATAAAATTATTGCAACACATAGTTTTGATTTTTCAAAAATAGAACTTGTAAGGAGACCTAGGGATGTCTTTAGAGGAAAATTAAGAGCCTGCTTCCATCTCCTAGTTTTCAGTACTGGACATGTGGCAGAGAAGCATCAAAAATTGTATCAGTCAGGGACATTGAAGTGAGAAGTGAAGATCAGTTGATGCTCAGCCTTCTGGGATGAGATGATCAGATGACCACCTCCAGATGTAGCTCCCGAGAGTCTTCAAGTGTCTAAGTCATCCCTTAGATCCTGGTTGAATGTGTGCTTAAATACGTGCCTTCTTGAAGTTTCCCTTTAAAGGGAAAACAAATACTTAACCGGTCTCTGAAACATTTATCAGCAACACTTACTACTTTCAAACTTGCATTTCCCTGAGGTACACTGTAAGTAGAACAAATTAGAGAAATAATTTTTTTAGAGGAAAAAACCCCTTAAGGCTAATTTACTGAGATGCGCAATGCATAATGGTACAATTTATTTTGAGGCCTGCCTTTTGAGTCTTACATTTTAGACTCTTCTGGAAAAAAATTTCTCTTATAATAAACATCCTAGAGTGATATTTGAATAATAGTGTTAATAAAAAAGTATTTTGTGGAGGTTCAGGCTTGTATTCATTTTGGTTACTAGACAGAACAATAACAATGCGTGTCAATATTTTGCAGTAAGAAAAACAAGGTATTTTAATTTTTTCTATATGATATACCAAGTGATTTCAGAGCTTAAGCATTGCTCATTTTCAATCACTGTGCAAAGCTGTTAATTAAGATGAACTTCAAAACAGGACTTTGTGGTATTATCGAATACTATTACAATCGGAAGTGACAAAGCATACTTCAGTAGAATTATTTGCAGCCAAAAATGCCTTGGATCCTCTATAGTCTAGTGGTATACTTTCTGGTAGATAAAGTCACCTTGCGATTAAATGACATTGAGCCCTGGATGCCCCAGTCCCTCTCTGTCCAGCCAGTTCTGGAAACAACCAAGCACAGAGGGAAAAATCCACAGAACACAGTTCTCTGCACACTGGCCAGACTTGCTACTAAGCAAGAATATTTACCATCTTTGTGTATATAAATATGTGATCACGTACATACAAACTCTACAAGTTGCTGCTAAGATCTGTCACTTCTAAAATACATCAGTCACATAGATGACAGGCTGTGTGACTTCCTCCCACACCAGGAAGCTGCATCTATGTGACTGGCCACATGGGGTCATTTTCAATGATGGCTACAGATTAGAATTTCTCAGGAATATATTATTTTAAAGAAAACTTTAGTGCTAACACAAATAGTAACTCAAAATGTCTAGCATCAAGGTGATGCTATATTTACTTCACCTTTTATTTTTAATCTTATTATTATGGAACATCTTTGGCATATATGGGAAAATTGCTATAATAAATCCGAGGATATACCCATCACTCATAATCAACAATGACATTGCTAAAATTGTTTCATTTCTAGTTTAACTCTATTTTTACTGCTTCCCTCCTCTCAGTAGTTGCGATACTAGTTTTATTTATTTGTATTTTAAAGAGCCAACAAAACTGATACAGTTTCAAACAAGATGATAAGAAATTACCAATGGTTATCATATTGCATGTTGCTATCTTCAAAGTAGTTGCTTCAATTACCAGATATAGGTGTGCAAAATTGATCAGATAACATAAGCACTAATTTTCCTTTCAATGAACTAATAGAAATTATTAGTAAAATTACCATAGCTATCTTGTGTATAGATACATACTTTTTTCTGTTCTTTCTTTTTGCCTTCTCAATTTTTCTTTCCCTTGGTACCAGGTTTAGACTGTCACATAGTTTTATCTGCAAATATTCTAGTGTGGATATATGATTGGCTAGAAGAACAGAACTTATAAGAAAAAAATGTAATTAGAACCGAAAGTTTAACTTAATTATTTTTTATAGTCAGATACCCTGTCAATGTTCATACTTCTGTAACTGTCCTACATTTTTATACTTTGTTCAGCAAAATAAAAATATAAGTAAAGTACATTTGTGAGGATTGGTTACTGTATTTCTTATATGTCTCCTAATAGAGAGGTTGATCTCTGATTCTCTGTGTCTCTGTCTCTCTCATCTCTCTGTTCTCTCTCTCTCTGTCTGTCTGTCTGTCTGTCTCTCTTTCTCTGCCTTTTATTTTGGTCTCCATTTTCCACTCTTCTCACTCTGTTAAAAAGAGATTAGAACACATAATTTAATGTGTTTCCCTTGTACCTGTATTTTCTGAAAATTGGCAGTTAGAGATGAGGCTTGATAGGAGTTAGACTGGATCACTTTGGAAATACTATTTCGTCAGTATTGGGCACATTCACTACACAAAATATTACTGATTGTTTGTTTCGAGATGTTAATAGCTTTTGATTATGAATGTATGGTCCCATTTTTAAATTAAGGTTTACAAAATGGTATTATTTGAATTTAATTGTTTATCCTTTACATGGTACATGGAATACTTCTGTAATGAAAAAAAAAATCCATCATCAGCTATTTGACTAGTCTAACAAACAGTTTCTACTGCTTTATTCTTTCCTTTTGGATATGTGTTTTCAAACAATGAAGTTGTATACCAATTCAATTTTAATAGTATACTTTATGATGTAATTAGGAATTCATGAATTTTGAAATATTTTGTGTATTTTAATACTTTCAAATATTTTCTTTTTTCTCACATTGTGACTTCAATGGGCAAAGTTGTCTCTTCATTCTGGATTCTGAGCCACTTGGACACCATTCTAGTAGTATTTGATAACATTTTTGATTTTTGGCATCTTTTAAAAAAATATTTATGTGTGTTATGGCCAGCTCAGCCTGCCCTGGGGGTGGGGCTGGTGCAGCATGTGGTGCTGGGGATCAAACTGCAGTCCCTGTGGTTGCCTAAGCTTGCCTAAGCAGGTGCTTTAGGTAGCTGAGCTATCTCAGCATTTTTGGCATCTTAAACCATAGAAATAGCCATTTTTCCAAGGAGAAAGTTGAGGAATTCTAATTTCTTCTGTGTGGAAATGTGTTTAGAAATACAGAGTTGATGTCGGGCCTGTTTGCTGGAATCATACTGTCAGCCTTTCCAATAGTATCGAGAATAGATTTACATTTTATTCAGTACTTTTAAAAACAATTTATATTTACAGTAATGTAGACTGGCAGTGTTGTTGAGTAGAAAATACAAAGATTCCCATGCTGTATCATGGGTGGCTACTCTCATAATCAATATTCTTCCCCAGAATGTTACATTTGTTAAAATCCATGAGTCAAAGCTGATCCATCATTAACCTCAAAATCCAAACCCTGTATTGCAGTTCAGTCTTGATGTTGCACATTCTTTGTGTTTGGAAGAATGTATTATGGCATTTGCTCAGCATTCCAGTATCATACAGAACAGTGAAACTATACTAAAAGTCTTCTACTTTGACTATTTACTCTTCCTACTCTTCCATCCTCTGGCATCTACAAATTTTTATATTAGGTCAACAATTTTGTCTTTTTAAAAAATGTTGTGCACGTTGGATATTGTGTCTAGCAATGAGAAAGCTAGGTTTTTGCATTGTATAGTAAGCGTATGTTTTGTTTTATAAGAAACCACAGATTTTCTTCCACAGTAGCTTTTTCCCTTTTTACATTCTCACTAACAATGATAGAGGACTTTTGCTGTGTAACACGCCTGGAGGAGTTTGGTGTTACTAGTTTCTGGATTTGGGCCATTTTAATAGGTGTATAAACATTTCTGATTATAGTTTTAATTTGCATTTCCTCATGTTCTGTAATGTAGAGCATCTTTTCACATGCTGATTGTCACCTGTCTCACTTGGTGATGTTTCTATTAAAGTCTTAGATTCATTTTTAAACCATGTTCTTTTTTTAATATTGAGTTTGAAGAGTTCTCTGTTTGTTGGAAAACAGTCGTTTATTACCTATGTCTTTGGCTCATACTTTGTTGCAGCCTGAGGTTTGGCTTTTTGTTCCTTTGACACTTTCACAGAGCAGAACTTTTAAATTTATTATTATTATTATTATTATTATTATTATTATTATTATTATTACTATTGCAATACTGGAGATTGAACTAAGGAACTTGTGCTTGCCAGGCAGCCACTCATGCCACTGAGCTATCTCTCTAGCCCTCAGAACTTTTTAATTTAGATGAAATCAGTTTATCTTCTTTCTCTCATGTTCTTGCTTTCATTGTGTGCGATCTAGGAAAATGTGCTGCCACACTGCAAGCCATCTAGGACAGCAGGGTCTGCAAGAAGACTGTGAGTCTGCATTCTGTGCTTTCTTTATCTTGGAGTCAGCAAGGTCTATGAGATGAGAGTAAATTTTCCCTATGGTCTTTCTCCATTATCTCTGGGACAGCAGGCTCTGCAAGAAGAGTGTTAGTCAGTGCTCTGTGCTTCCTCCATTTACTAGGGGATACTAGTGCCTGTGTGAAAAGTGTAAGGACACATGCATTTGTCAAGTAGACCCACAAGAACGCAAAGATCTGAGACCGAGAAAAGCAACCAGGCTCCAGGGAAGCGAGTAGACACATGCTGTTGGAGGGGAGAGTAAGACTGGCAACATGAAGTATCTGAAACAGCAGCCAGGAGTCAGCAGTTAGATTCTGGGGAACTCCAGCAACAGAAGTCCAGTCCCAGCCCCCACCTCCAGTGGCTAAGATCAGCTCCCTACGAAGAACATTATTGGAATTAAATATGGACGCTATCACAGAACTATTAGCACTAGAACCATTGTGCTACATTGATTTGGTTCTCCCTCTTTTGTTTGATTGCTCAGTTATTTCCTGTCTGGATGCTATCCTGCTTTGTTCTGTGTTCTGTAGTTATTTAGGTTTCATTTTTTCCTCTCCACTCTTTCTCTGGTCTTCGTTTTCTTTTTTTTTCCTCCTCTTTATTTTCATTCTCTTTTTAAATTTTTTTTTAATGTTTATGATTCTTACATTTTCATTCTCCCTTATGGAACTCTTTCTTTTCTCAACTACTTCTTGAATTTATACTTTCAAGTGAATAAACCTTGTCTCTGCTTTTTCTGACTACTCTGTCTTATCTATTTCATTCCTTCTCTCCTGTGTTCTTATTTCCCAAAAAATGGGGATCATCCTTTAATCTTCTTTGAGTGTACTATGTTTGACCTCAATCATCACTTTAGTGTGCTTCTGATCACTCTTAAATCTCTATCCCCAAAGAAGGGTACTATCACCCAATGAAGGGAAAAATCACTGCACATAATTACAAAGAATGTGTTTAATATGTTATATAATATTAGAGTTTGCTCCTGTGCTCAGAGGTAACAGATTAATGCTTATTATGCTTATCAGTAGTTAAATTGGACTTAAAACTATTGTTATTACTAACTGTACTACTTTAGCCAGCATGTTTTACAAGTTATAAAGTTTTTCTTCCCTATGGGATAGCATAATCATCACCATATCCCAGTACCAAAGGATTAGGAACTGAGCCAAATTGTAATCTTGCATACTTCACAAATTGGGAAGATAGGGTCTTGGGATAGCTATGAGAAACCACCTCCATATGGAATCCATCGCTCTAAAACAGACATTGTCTAGGAAATTCTACATAGTAGTGATAAGGTTATATATCATAATTAACTGAGAAGAATCAATCTAGAAAAAATTAGAAAGAGAAAATAGCAAATGACAAGATGTAGAAGGAAAATGCATTCCTGACCTCCAGTCAACTAAGGACAAGCCTGGAGATAAAGTAGATAAATGAAGTTGGATTCAAATAGGAAATTTCCAAAGTGATAGCAGCAGAAATGAAGAAAAAAAAAAAAACAGTGGAAAAGGCTGTGGAAAAAATAATCGCTTAGTTAAATAAATCAGTGATACTTAAAATCAAATATATTAGAGAAAAGCAATAAAGAATGCATGAGCTTAGAAAATTGATGGAATAAATGCTCAGCATTTGAAATAAATGGAACCCATGAAATAAATATGAGTAGAAATATAACAGATTAATACCTCCATTGAAAGTATATGCAACAGATTGAATGAAGGATAGGATAGGCTTTAATAACTTGAAGACAAAATTGCACCGCATGATAATGAAAAGAAAGCTATCTTTAAAATAGCAAGAGATTATGAAAAATCAACAGCTACAATACCCAGCAAAGAAGAATAACGTAAGATTGACTGAGGTCAGTGAGAAAGCTGGAGACAGCACAAATGACTTGAAATGTATTTGCAGCAATTTGGCTGAAAACCTCCTAAACCTGGACAAAGAATTTAATACACAAGTAAATGAAATACATAAAATTTCAAACAGCTAGGGATCCCAAGTTGGATCCCCAGTAAAAACAAAATAAAGCAAAGCAAAACAAAAGCTTGCTAGATAACTCTGTGAACTAAAGTGCCTGCTTAGGCAAGCTCAGGCAAGTACAGGGACCAGAGTTCTATCCCCAGCACCATATGCCACACCAGCCCTGCTTCTAGGGCAAGCTGAGCCAGCCACCGAGTCCAGGCATAGTGGCATATGCCTATAATCATAGCACTGAAGAGGCTGAAAATAGGAGGATCACTATGAGTCTGAGCTGCGTAGTGAGACCCTGTAACTACATAACACATTAACAAACGAACAAACAAAACTCTAAATAGGCACAGCTCAAACAAAACTACATCAAGACATAAAAATAATCAAGATTCCAGAAATTGAGCACAAGAACTGGTTACTAAAAGCTGTTAGAGAAAAGAAACTGCTCACCTATAAACCAAAGCTCATCAGAATCATGGCGGACTTCTCCACACAAACCTTCAAGTCAAGAAGAACTTGGAGTGAAATATTTCAAGTCCTGGAAAAAACAACTTCCAAACTAGATTGATGTACCTGAAAAACTATCTTTCAAAATTAATGGACAAGTAGGATACTTTCATGACAAAGAACAACTAAGAGATTTATGAACACCACATCAGTGTTATAAAGAGCACTGAGAGATGGTCTAGACAGAGAGAAAAACACAATTCCAAGAAAAACAACAGATACAGATCATCAGGCCGGGAAAACAATTAAACAGAGGGGAAATGTAGTGAAACAATATTGGAAAAATACAATGATCAAGTTAAGCCAACACGTATTATTTTTAACCACTAATGTAATTGGCCTCAATTTATAAATCAAAAGAAACAGACTGGCAGAGTAGATCAAGAAACAAGATTCAACAATTGCTGTTGTTGCAGCGTACAATAAACATTTTTTTATTTATTTGGTACAGGGTGTAGAGGGTGCTCCGGGTCTCACTATGTAGATCAGACTTGTAGTTTCCACCTTCCTGTTTTCAGCCACCCAAGTGCTGGTATTACAGGTGTGTGCCACTATGCCCAGTCTCAATCAGAGTTTCAGAGTGTTTCAGAGGTGGGGCTGGCACAATGGGCTGGGGATCCAACCCCAGTCACTGTGCTCTGCCTAAGCAGGTGCTTTAGTCTGCTAAGCTATCTGACTGGCCCAAGAAACACATTTAACTCAAAAGAAATTCACTGGCCAAAAGTCAAAAGATGGTAAACAGGTATCCATGAAATGGAGTAAAAAGCAGGGGCAGCTATTCTGTTTGCAGATGATGTGAACTTTAAACCAGGAATAATCAAGTGAGATAGATAAGGTTACTACATATCTGCTAGTGGAAAACTTCAAGGGGAAAATATAACAATCATAAATAGGCATGCTCCAAATACAGGAGCACCCATCTATATAAGGTAAGTATTAATAGTCATGAAAAGTCAAATAAGCAGTAAAAAATTATAAATGGAGATCTCAATACCCCACTGTCACAAAGAGATAGCTCAACTATACGAAAAAAAGGCAAGAAATATCACAACTGAGCTAAATCTGTTAGTAGATATTTGTAAAGTATTCCACACTAAAGCACTAAAATACATTGTTCTCAGCTGCATGAGACATTCTTTAAACTAGAGAATACACTATCCCACATAACATGCTTAAGTAAATGCAAAGGAATTGAAATTATTCAATGCATGTTATTTCTCCATAGCACAATGGAATTGTAAATTAATGGCAAAAACACCCACAAAACTCCACAAACACATGCAAATTAAATAATACCTTCCTAAAGAATAAATAGGTCACAGATGAAATAAAGGAAGAAATTAAATAACATCTACATGTAAATGAGAAAGAAGATAAAGCAACTAATGAGATGCAAAGAAAGCAGTCCTCAGATGGCAATTTTTAGGAGTGAATTCTCACATTAGAACAGTACAAGAACAAATAAACCCTTTGCCACACCTCGATCTTCTAGAAAAAGTTGAGCAATACAAAGCCAATAACAAAGCAAAAGGTAACACAGTAAAGACCAAGGGAAAAATACGAGTTAAAGAATTCAAGAGTTGGTTCTTTGAAAAGTCAAATAAAATTGATAAACTCTTAGCCACATGTCGAAAAAGAAAGAAAGAAAGAAAGAAAGAAAGAAAGAAAGAAAGAAAGAAAAGTCTTAAATTCATGCATTATGTGTTGGTAAGGATGAAGTCACTAAACATGAAATAGAAATTCAGAAGATCATCAATATATACTTCAAAAATACTCTCATAGGTTGGAAAAAACAGCATAAATGGGCATATTCCTAGAAACATATAAATTACTGAAGCTTAGCCGGGCGTGGTGGCGCACGCCTGTAATCCCAGCACTCGGGAGGCTGAGCCAGGAGGATCGGTGCGAATTCAAGACCAGCCTGGGCTACAAAATTGAGCTCAAGGCCAGCCTGAACTGCATAGCAAGACCCTGTCTCAAAAAAAAAAAAAAAAAAAAAAATTACTGAAGCTTAATAAAAAAGATGTAAAAATTCCCAGTAACCCATTTTCCATTAATGAGATGGAAAATATAATTTAAAACATCATGCCTGTATGTTGTACTCTGAACAACTACAATGAAGACAACATTATGCGATGTATTAACTATTGTAAAAGACAGTAATAATAAATACAAATTTTTAAAAGATGAAATGAAGCCCAGGTCCTGATGTATTTTGTGCTTAGTTCTAAAAGAAACTTAGAGAAGACTTAATGTCAATATCCTTAAAACAATTTAATTAAATTGACAGGGAAGCAATTATCCCTCATTCCTGGAGGCAAGTATACCAAAACCAGAGAAAGGTCCAACAAAAAAATAGAACTACAAACCAATCTCTCTAATGAATGTACATGCAAAAAACTCATCAAAATATTAGGAAATAAAATTCAACAGATCAAGAAGATCAAACATTATGACTTTTTAGAATTTACCCAAGGAATGCAGGGTTAGTTCAAGATGCACAAGTCCATAAATATAATACACCATATCAACAGAGCCAGAGACAAAAATCACATGATTATCTCAAAAGATGCAGAAAAGCTTTTGATAAAGTCTAGTAGCTATATATGATAAAAATCTGTCAAAAATTGAAATAGACAGTCTTTACCTCAATATGATAATATTCATTAGCCAACACCATACTAAAATGGACAAAATTTAAAAGCTTTCACTCTAAAATAAGGAATAACAGCAGAATATTTGCTATCACCACTGCTTTTCAACAAATTTGTGGAAATATTCATCTGAGCTGTTAGACAAGAGATAGAAATAAAAGAAATTGGACAGGAAAGGAAGAAGATGATATGACATTCTATAAAAATAACTAAAAATCTCCACTCAAAGATCCTAGAGTTAAAAACCAAATTCCATTATGTGGCGTGATACAAATTCAGTACTCAGAAATTGATAGTATTCATGTACACAAACAACAAACTCATTAAGAAAAATAAATTAGGGAAAACACATCCCCATGATAGTATCCAAAGAGAATGAAATACTTAGGAATCCATCTCACAAAGGGAAGAAAGAAATTCTATATATTGAGAATTATAGTATCTTTTATTGTTTAAATTTAACACGGGTTATATTACATATTTTCATCATAAGATCAGTTTAGATTAATACATATAGGTATATAAGATTGATCAAACAATTAAACATTAATCCTTCTAAATCAACATTATTATTTTTTTCTTTTCCCCTTTCTTTTCTTTGAAAGTTGACATATTGCATATTGTCCTCACAATCGTTCTACAGAGTACAGTGTGTGGGCATGACCCACCTCCCTATTGATGTT